>JBCFXG010001367.1:0-29663 GCA_039720435.1 Amazona ochrocephala | reverse complement strand
TGTCCTACCTCTTTTGGTTTGGGAGCAGAGGCCAATTTTTGGGAGCAGAGGCCAATTGTTTGTGCTGTGCAAAGTGGCCTGCAGGCGAATGGGAGCACCTCAGAAGTGGCAATACAAGGGACGTTTTCTCGACAAAGGAAAGAGAGACAGGAAAGTGGACGGCTCTGTTGCATAGCTTGCTGTGCACTGAAGAGATCCAGCAGCATCTTTCAGTCCTACCTCTTTTGGTTTGGGAGCAGAGGCCAATTGTTTGTGCTGTGCAAAGTGGCCTGCAGGCGAATGGGAGCACCTCAGAAGTGGCAATACAACGGACGTTTTCTCGACAAAGAAAGAGAGACAGGAAAGTGGACGGCTCTGTTGCATAGCTTGCTGTGCACTGAAGAGATCCAGCAGCGTCTTTCAGTCCTACCTCTTTTGGTTTGGGAGCAGAGGCCAATTGTTTGTGCTGTGCAAAGTGGGCTGCAGGCGAATGGGAGCACCTCAGAAGTGGCAATCCAACGGACGTTTTCTCGACAAAGGAAAGAGAGAGAGGAAAGTGGACGGCTCTGTTGCATAGCTTGCTGTGCACTGAGAGATCCAGCAGCATCTTTCAGTCCTACCTCTTTTGGTTTGGGAGCAGAGGCCAATTGTTCGTGCTGTGCAAAGTGGCCTGCAGGCGAATGGGAGCACCGCAGAAGTGGCAATACAACGGACATTTTCTCGACAAAGGAAAGAGAGACAGGCAAGTGGACGGCTCTGTTGCATAGCTTGCTGTGCACTGAAGAGATCCAGCAGCATCTTTCAGTCCTACCTCTTTTGGTTTGGGAGCAGAGGCCAATTGTTTGTGCTGTGCAAAGTGGGCTGCAGGCGAATGGGAGCACCTCAGAAGTGGCAATACAACGGACGTTTCTCGACAAAGGAAAGAGAGACAGGAAAGTGGACGGCTCTGTTGCATAGCTTGCTGTGCACTGAAGAGATCCAGCAGCATCTTTCAGTCTACCTCTTTTGGTTGGGAGCAGAGGCCAATTGTTCGTGCTGTGCAAAGTGGGCTGCAGGCGAATGGAGCACCTCAGAAGTGGCAATACAACGGACGTTTTCTCGACAAAGGAAAGAGAGAGAGGAAAGTGGACGGCTCTGTTGCATAGCTTGCTGTGCACTGAAGAGATCCAGCAGCATCTTTCAGTCCTACCTCTTTTGTTTGGGAGCAGAGGCCAATTGTTTGTGCTGTGCAAAGTGGGCTGCAGGCGAATGGGGAGCACCTCAGAAGTGGCAATACAACGGACGTTTTCTCGACAAAGGAAAGAGAGACAGGAAAGTGGACGGCTCTGTTGCATAGCTTGCTGTGCACTGAAGAGATCCAGCAGCATCTTTCAGTCCTACCTCTTTTGGTTTGGGAGCAGAGGCCAATTGTTTGTGCTGTGCAAAGTGGCCTGCAGGCGAATGGGAGCACCTCAGAAGTGGCAATACAACGGACGTTTTCTCGACAAAGGAAAGAGAGAGAGGAAAGTGGACGGCTCTGTTGCATAGCTTGCTGTGCACTGAAGAGATCCAGCAGCATCTTTCAGTCCTACCTCTTTTGGTTTGGGAGCAGAGGCCAATTGTTTGTGCTGTGCAAAGTGGCCTGCAGGCGAATGGGAGCACCTCAGAAGTGGCAATACAACGGACGTTTTCTCGCCAAAGGAAAGAGAGAGAGGAAAGTGGACGGCTCTGTTGCATAGCTTGCTGTGCACTGAAGAGATCCAGCAGCGTCTTTCAGTCCTACCTCTTTTGGTTTGGGAGCAGAGGCCAATTGTTTGTGCTGTGCAAAGTGGCCTGCAGGCGAATGGAGCACCTCAGAAGTGGCAATACAACGGACGTTTTCTCGCCAAAGGAAAGAGAGACAGGAAAGTGGACGGCTCTGTTTGCATAGCTTGCTGTGCACTGAAGAGATCCAGCAGCATCTTTCAGTCCTACCTCTTTTGGTTTGGGAGCAGAGGCCAATTGTTTGTGCTGTGCAAAGTGGGCTGCAGGCGAATGGGAGCACCTCAGAAGTGGCAATACAACGGACGTTTTCTCGACAAAGGAAAGAGAGAGAGGAAAGTGGACGGCTCTGTTGCATAGCTTGCTGTGCACTGAAGAGATCCAGCAGCATCTTTCAGTCCTACCTCTTTTGGTTTGGGAGCAGAGGCCAATTGTTTGTGCTGTGCAAAGTGGGCTGCAGGCGAATGGGAGCACCTCAGAAGTGGCAATACAACGGACGTTTTCTCGCCAAAGGAAAGAGAGACAGGAAAGTGGACGGCTCTGTTGCATAGCTTGCTGTGCACTGAAGAGATCCAGCAGCATCTTTCAGTCCTACCTCTTTTGGTTTGGGAGCAGAGGCCAATTGTTTGTGCTGTGCAAAGTGGCCTGCAGGCGAATGGGAGCACCTCAGAAGTGGCAATACAACGGACGTTTTCTCGACAAAGGAAAGAGAGACAGGAAAGTGGACGGCCCTGTTGCATAGCTTGCTGTGCACTGAAGAGATCCAGCAGCATCTTTCAGTCCTACCTCTTTTGGTTTGGGAGCAGAGGCCAATTGTTTGTGCTGTGCAAAGTGGGCTGCAGGCGAATGGGAGCACCTCAGAAGTGGCAATACAACGGACGTTTTCTCGACAAAGGAAAGAGAGAGAGGAAAGTGGACGGCTCTGTTGCATAGCTTGCTGTGCACTGAAGAGATCCAGCAGCATCTTTCAGTCCTACCTCTTTTGGTTTGGGAGCAGAGGCCAATTGTTTGTGCTGTGCAAAGTGGCCTGCAGGCGAATGGGAGCACCTCAGAAGTGGCAATACAACGGACGTTTTCTCGACAAAGGAAAGAGAGACAGGAAAGTGGACGGCTCTGTTGCATAGCTTGCTGTGCACTGAAGAGATCCAGCAGCATCTTTCAGTCCTACCTCTTTTGGTTTGGGAGCAGAGGCCAATTGTTTGTGCTGTGCAAAGTGGCCTGCAGGCGAATGGGAGCACCTCAGAAGTGGCAATACAACGGACGTTTTCTCGACAAAGGAAAGAGAGACAGGAAAGTGGACGGCTCTGTTGCATAGCTTGCTGTGCACTGAAGAGATCCAGCAGCGTCTTTCAGTCCTACCTCTTTTGGTTTGGGAGCAGAGGCCAATTGTTTGTGCTGTGCAAAGTGGCCTGCAGGCGAATGGGAGCACCTCAGAAGTGGCAATACAACGGACGTTTTTCTCGACAAAGGAAAGAGAGACAGGAAAGTGGATGGCTCTGTTGCATAGCTTGCTGTGCACTGAAGAGATCCAGCAGCATCTTTCAGTCCTACCTCTTTTTGGTTTGGGAGCAGAGGCCAATGGTTTGTGCTGTGCAAAGTGGCCTGCAGGCGAATGGGAGCACCTCAGAAGTGGCAATACAACGGACGTTTCCTCGACAAAGGAAAGAGAGACAGGAAAGTGGACGGCTCTGTTGCATAGCTTGCTGTGCACTGAAGAGATCCAGCAGTGTCTTTCAGTCCTACCTCTTTTGGTTTGGGAGCAGAGGCCAATTGTTCGTGCTGTGCAAAGTGGCCTGCAGGCGAATGGGAGCACCTCAGAAGTGGCAATACAACGGACGTTTTCTCGACAAAGGAAAGAGAGAGAGGAAAGTGGACGGCTCTGTTGCATAGCTTGCTGTGCACTGAAGAGATCCAGCAGCATCTTTCAGTCCTACCTCTTTTGGTTTGGGAGCAGAGGCCAATTGTTCGTGCTGTGCAAAGTGGCCTGCAGGCGAATGGGAGCACCGCAGAAGTGGCAATACAACGGACATTTTCTCGACAAAGGAAAGAGAGACAGGCAAGTGGACGGCTCTGTTGCATAGCTTGCTGTGCACTGAAGAGATTTCCAGCAGCATCTTTCAGTCCTACCTCTTTTGGTTTGGGAGCAGAGGCCAATTGTTTGTGCTGTGCAAAGTGGCCTGCAGGCGAATGGGAGCACCTCAGAAGTGGCAATACAACGGACGTTTTCTCGACAAAGGAAAGAGAGAGAGGAAAGTGGACGGCTCTGTTGCATAGCTTGCTGTGCACTGAAGAGATCCAGCAGCATCTTTCAGTCCTACCTCTTTTGGTTTGGAGCAGAGGCCAATTGTTTGTGCTGTGCAAAGTGGGCTGCAGGCGAATGGGAGCACCTCAGAAGTGGCAATACAACGGACGTTTTCTCGACAAAGGAAAAGAGAGAGAGGAAAGTGGACGGCTCTGTTGCATAGCTTGCTGTGCACTGAAGAGATCCAGCAGCATCTTTCAGTCCTACCTCTTTTGGTTTGGGAGCAGAGGCCAATTGTTTGTGCTGTGCAAAGTGGGCTGCAGGCGAATGGGAGCACCTCAGAAGTGGCAATACAACGGACGTTTTCCTCGACAAAGGAAAGAGAGAGAGGAAAGTGGACGGCTCTGTTGCATAGCTTGCTGTGCACTGAAGAGATCCAGCAGCATCTTTCAGTCCTACCTCTTTTGGTTTGGGAGCAGAGGCCAATGGTTTGTGCTGTGCAAAGTGGCCTGCAGGCGAATGGGAGCACCTCAGAAGTGGCAATACAACGGACGTTTTCTCGACAAAGGAAAGAGAGAGAGGAAAGTGACGGCTCTGTTGCATAGCTTGCTGTGCACTGAAGAGATCCAGCAGCATCTTTCAGTCCTACCTCTTTTGGTTGGGAGCAGAAGCCAATTGTTTGTGCTGTGCAAAGTGGCCTGCAGGCGAATGGGAGCACCTCAGAAGTGGCAATACAACGGACGTTTTCTCGACAAAGGAAAGAGAGAGAGGAAAGTGGACGGCTCTGTTGCATAGCTTGCTGTGCACTGAAGAGATCCAGCAGCATCTTTCAGTCCTACTCTTTTGGTTTGGGAGCAGAGGCCAATGGTTTGTGCTGTGCAAAGTGGGCTGCAGGCGAATGGGAGCACCTCAGAAGTGGCAATACAACGGACGTTTTCTCGACAAAGGAAAGAGAGACAGGAAAGTGGACGGCTCTGTTGCATAGCTTGCTGTGCACTGAAGAGATCCAGCAGCATCTTTCAGTCCTACCTCTTTTGGTTTGGGAGCAGAGGCCAATTGTTTGTGCTGTGCAAAGTGGCCTGCAGGCGAATGGGAGCACCTCAGAAGTGGCAATACAACGGACGTTTTCTCGACAAAGGAAAGAGAGAGAGGAAAGTGGACGGCTCTGTTGCATAGCTTGCTGTGCACTGAAGAGATCCAGCAGCATCTTTCAGTCCTACCTCTTTTGGTTTGGGAGCAGAGGCCAACTGTTCGTGCTGTGCAAAGTGGCCTGCAGGCGAATGGGAGCACCTCAGAAGTGGCAATACAACGGACATTTTCTCGACAAAGGAAAGAGAGACAGGCAAGTGGACGGCTCTGTTGCATAGCTTGCTGTGCACTGAAGAGATCCAGCAGCATCTTTCAGTCCTACCTCTTTTGGTTTGGGAGCAGAGGCCAATTGTGCTGTGCAAAGTGGCTGCAGGCGAATGGGAGCACCTCAGAAGTGGCAATACAACGGACGTTTTCTCGACAAAGGAAAGAGAGAGAGGAAAGTGGACGGCTCTGTTGCATAGCTTGCTGTGCACTGAAGAGATCCAGCAGCATCTTTCAGTCCTACCTCTTTTGGTTTGGGAGCAGAGGCCAATTGTTTGTGCTGTGCAAAGTGGGCTGCAGGCGAATGGGAGCACCTCAGAAGTGGCAATACAACGGACGTTTTCTCGCCAAAGGAAAGAGAGACAGGAAAGTGGACGGCTCTGTTGCATAGCTTGCTGTGCACTGAAGAGATCCAGCAGCATCTTTCAGTCCTACCTCTTTTGGTTTGGGAGCAGAGCCAATTGTTTGTGCTGTGCAAAGTGGCCTGCAGGCGAATGGGAGCACCTCAGAAGTGGCAATACAACGGACGTTTTCTCGACAAAGGAAAGAGAGAGAGGAAAGTGGACGGCTCTGTTGCATAGCTTGCTGTGCACTGAGAGATCCAGCAGCATCTTTCAGTCTACCTCTTTTGGTTTGGGAGCAGAGGCCATTGTTTGTGCTGTGCAAAGTGGCCTGCAGGCGAATGGGAGCACCTCAGAAGTGGCAATACAACGGACGTTTTCTCGACAAAGGAAAGAGAGAGAGGAAAGTGGACGGCTCTGTTGCATAGCTTGCTGTGCACTGAAGAGATCCAGCAGCGTCTTTCAGTCCTACCTCTTTTGGTTTGGGAGCAGAGGCCAATTGTTTGTGCTGTGCAAAGTGGCCTGCAGGCGAATGGGAGCACCTCAGAAGTGGCAATACAACGGACGTTTCTCGACAAAGGAAAGAGAGACAGGCAAGTGGACGGCTCTGTTGCATAGCTTGCTGTGCACTGAAGAGATCCAGCAGCATCTTTCAGTCCTACTCTTTTGGTTTGGGAGCAGAGGCCAATTGTGCTGTGCAAAGTGGCCTGCAGGCGAATGGGAGCACCTCAGAAGTGGCAATACAACGGACGTTTTCTCGACAAAGGAAAGAGAGACAGGAAAGTGGACGGCTCTGTTGCATAGCTTGCTGTGCACTGAAGAGATCCAGCAGCATCTTTCAGTCCTACCTCTTTTGGTTTGGGAGCAGAGGCCAATTGTTTGTGCTGTGCAAAGTGGGCTGCAGGCGAATGGGAGCACCTCAGAAGTGGCAATACAACGGACGTTTTCTCGACAAAGGAAAGAGAGAGAGGAAAGTGGACGGCTCTGTTGCATAGCTTGCTGTGCACTGAAGAGATCCAGCAGCATCTTTCAGTCCTACCTCTTTTGGTTTGGGAGCAGAGGCCAATTGTTTGTGCTGTGCAAAGTGGCTGCAGGCGAATGGGAGCACCTCAGAAGTGGCAATACAACGGACGTTTCTCGACAAAGGAAAGAGAGAGAGGAAAGTGGACGGCTCTGTTGCATAGCTTGCTGTGCACTGAAGAGATCCAGCAGCATCTTTCAGTCCTACCTCTTTTGGTTTGGGAGCAGAGGCCAATTGTTTGTGCTGTGCAAAGTGGGCTGCAGGCGAATGGGAGCACCTCAGAAGTGGCAATACAACGGACGTTTTCTCGACAAAGGAAGAGAGAGAGGAAAGTGGACGGCTCTGTTGCATAGCTTGCTGTGCACTGAAGAGATCCAGCAGCATCTTTCAGTCCTACCTCTTTTGGTTTGGGAGCAGAGGCCAATTGTTTGTGCTGTGCAAAGTGGCCTGCAGGCGAATGGGAGCACCTCAGAAGTGGCAATACAACGGACGTTTTCTCGACAAAGGAAAGAGAGAGAGGAAAGTGGACGGCTCTGTTGCATAGCTTGCTGTGCACTGAAGAGATCCAGCAGCATCTTTCAGTCCTACCTCTTTTGGTTTGGAGCAGAAGCCAATTGTTTGTGCTGTGCAAAGTGGCCTGCAGGCGAATGGGAGCACCTCAGAAGTGGCAATACAACGGACGTTTCTCGACAAAGGAAAGAGAGAGAGGAAAGTGGACGGCTCTGTTGCATAGCTTGCTGTGCACTGAAGAGATCCAGCAGCATCTTTCAGTCCTACCTCTTTTGGTTTGGGAGCAGAGGCCAATTGTTTGTGCTGTGCAAAGTGGGCTGCAGGCGAATGGGAGCACCTCAGAAGTGGCAATACAACGGACGTTTTCTCGACAAAGGAAAGAGAGAGAGGAAAGTGGACGGCTCTGTTGCATAGCTTGCTGTGCACTGAAGAGATCCAGCAGCATCTTTCAGTCCTACCTCTTTTGGTTTGGGAGCAGAGGCCAATTGTTTGTGCTGTGCAAAGTGGGCTGCAGGCGAATGGGAGCACCGCAGAAGTGGCAATACAACGGACGTTTTCTCGACAAAGGAAAGAGAGACAGGAAAGTGGACGGCTCTGTTGCATAGCTTGCTGTGCACTGAAGAGATCCAGCAGCATCTTTCAGTCCTACCTCTTTTGGTTTGGGAGCAGAGGCCAATTGTGCTGTGCAAAGTGGCCTGCAGGCGAATGGGAGCACCTCAGAAGTGGCAATACAACGGACGTTTTCTCGACAAAGGAAAGAGAGAGAGGAAAGTGGACGGCTCTGTTGCATAGCTTGCTGTGCACTGAAGAGATCCAGCAGCATCTTTCAGTCCTACCTCTTTTGGTTTGGGAGCAGAGGCCAACTGTTCGTGCTGTGCAAAGTGGCCTGCAGGCGAATGGGAGCACCGCAGAAGTGGCAATACAACGGACATTTTCTCGACAAAGGAAAGAGAGACAGGCAAGTGGACGGCTCTGTTGCATAGCTTGCTGTGCACTGAAGAGATCCAGCAGCATCTTTCAGTCCTACCTCTTTTGGTTTGGGAGCAGAGGCCAATTGTGCTGTGCAAAGTGGGCTGCAGGCGAATGGGAGCACCTCAGAAGTGGCAATACAACGGACGTTTTCTCGACAAAGGAAAGAGAGAGAGGAAAGTGGACGGCTCTGTTGCATAGCTTGCTGTGCACTGAAGAGATCCAGCAGCATCTTTCAGTCCTACCTCTTTTGGTTTGGGAGCAGAGGCCAATTGTTCGTGCTGTGCAAAGTGGCCTGCAGGCGAATGGGAGCACCTCAGAAGTGGCAATACAACGGACGTTTTCTCGCCAAAGGAAAGAGAGACAGGAAAGTGGACGGCTCTGTTGCATAGCTTGCTGTGCACTGAAGAGATCCAGCAGCATCTTTCAGTCCTACCTCTTTTGGTTTGGGAGCAGAGGCCAATTGTTTGTGCTGTGCAAAGTGGCCTGCAGGCGAATGGGAGCACCTCAGAAGTGGCAATACAACGGACGTTTTCTCGACAAAGGAAAGAGAGAGAGGAAAGTGGACGGCTCTGTTGCATAGCTTGCTGTGCACTGAAGAGATCCAGCAGCATCTTTCAGTCCTACCTCTTTTGGTTTGGGAGCAGAGGCCAATTGTTTGTGCTGTGCAAAGTGGCCTGCAGGCGAATGGGAGCACCTCAGAAGTGGCAATACAACGGACGTTTTCTCGACAAAGGAAAGAGAGAGAGGAAAGTGGACGGCTCTGTTGCATAGCTTGCTGTGCACTGAAGAGATCCAGCAGCGTCTTTCAGTCCTACCTCTTTTGGTTTGGGAGCAGAGGCCAATTGTTTGTGCTGTGCAAAGTGGCCTGCAGGCGAATGGGAGCACCTCAGAAGTGGCAATACAACGGACGTTTTCTCGACAAAGGAAAGAGAGACAGGAAAGTGGACGGCTCTGTTGCATAGCTTGCTGTGCACTGAAGAGATCCAGCAGCGTCTTTCAGTCCTACCTCTTTTGGTTTGGGAGCAGAGGCCAATTGTTTGTGCTGTGCAAAGTGGCCTGCAGGCGAATGGGAGCACCTCAGAAGTGGCAATACAACGGACGTTTTCTCGACAAAGGAAAGAGAGACAGGAAAGTGGATGGCTCTGTTGCATAGCTTGCTGTGCACTGAAGAGATCCAGCAGCATCTTTCAGTCCTACCTCTTTTGGTTTGGGAGCAGAGGCCAATGGTTTGTGCTGTGCAAAGTGGCCTGCAGGCGAATGGGAGCACCTCAGAAGTGGCAATACAACGGACGTTTCCTCGACAAAGGAAAGAGAGACAGGAAAGTGGACGGCTCTGTTGCATAGCTTGCTGTGCACTGAAGAGATCCAGCAGTGTCTTTCAGTCCTACCTCTTTTGGTTTGGGAGCAGAGGCCAATTGTTCGTGCTGTGCAAAGTGGCCTGCAGGCGAATGGGAGCACCTCAGAAGTGGCAATACAACGGACGTTTTCTCGACAAAGGAAAGAGAGAGAGGAAAGTGGACGGCTCTGTTGCATAGCTTGCTGTGCACTGAAGAGATCCAGCAGCATCTTTCAGTCCTACCTCTTTTGGTTTGGGAGCAGAGGCCAATTGTTCGTGCTGTGCAAAGTGGCCTGCAGGCGAATGGGAGCACCGCAGAAGTGGCAATACAACGGACATTTTCTCGACAAAGGAAAGAGAGACAGGCAAGTGGACGGCTCTGTTGCATAGCTTGCTGTGCACTGAAGAGATCCAGCAGCATCTTTCAGTCCTACCTCTTTTGGTTTGGGAGCAGAGGCCAATTGTTTGTGCTGTGCAAAGTGGCCTGCAGGCGAATGGGAGCACCTCAGAAGTGGCAATACAACGGACGTTTTCTCGACAAAGGAAAGAGAGAGAGGAAAGTGGACGGCTCTGTTGCATAGCTTGCTGTGCACTGAAGAGATCCAGCAGCATCTTTCAGTCCTACCTCTTTTGGTTTGGGAGCAGAGGCCAATTGTTTGTGCTGTGCAAAGTGGGCTGCAGGCGAATGGGAGCACCTCAGAAGTGGCAATACAACGGACGTTTTCTCGACAAAGGAAAGAGAGAGAGGAAAGTGGACGGCTCTGTTGCATAGCTTGCTGTGCACTGAAGAGATCCAGCAGCATCTTTCAGTCCTACCTCTTTTGGTTTGGGAGCAGAGGCCAATTGTTTGTGCTGTGCAAAGTGGGCTGCAGGCGAATGGGAGCACCTCAGAAGTGGCAATACAACGGACGTTTTCTCGACAAAGGAAAGAGAGAGAGGAAAGTGGACGGCTCTGTTGCATAGCTTGCTGTGCACTGAAGAGATCCAGCAGCATCTTTCAGTCCTACCTCTTTTGGTTTGGGAGCAGAGGCCAATGGTTTGTGCTGTGCAAAGTGGCCTGCAGGCGAATGGGAGCACCTCAGAAGTGGCAATACAACGGACGTTTTCTCGACAAAGGAAAGAGAGAGAGGAAAGTGGACGGCTCTGTTGCATAGCTTGCTGTGCACTGAAGAGATCCAGCAGCATCTTTCAGTCCTACCTCTTTTGGTTTGGGAGCAGAAGCCAATTGTTTGTGCTGTGCAAAGTGGCCTGCAGGCGAATGGGAGCACCTCAGAAGTGGCAATACAACGGACGTTTTCTCGACAAAGGAAAGAGAGAGAGGAAAGTGGACGGCTCTGTTGCATAGCTTGCTGTGCACTGAAGAGATCCAGCAGCATCTTTCAGTCCTACCTCTTTTGGTTTGGGAGCAGAGGCCAATGGTTTGTGCTGTGCAAAGTGGGCTGCAGGCGAATGGGAGCACCTCAGAAGTGGCAATACAACGGACGTTTTCTCGACAAAGGAAAGAGAGACAGGAAAGTGGACGGCTCTGTTGCATAGCTTGCTGTGCACTGAAGAGATCCAGCAGCATCTTTCAGTCCTACCTCTTTTGGTTTGGGAGCAGAGGCCAATTGTTTGTGCTGTGCAAAGTGGCCTGCAGGCGAATGGGAGCACCTCAGAAGTGGCAATACAACGGACGTTTTCTCGACAAAGGAAAGAGAGAGAGGAAAGTGGACGGCTCTGTTGCATAGCTTGCTGTGCACTGAAGAGATCCAGCAGCATCTTTCAGTCCTACCTCTTTTGGTTTGGGAGCAGAGGCCAACTGTTCGTGCTGTGCAAAGTGGCCTGCAGGCGAATGGGAGCACCTCAGAAGTGGCAATACAACGGACATTTTCTCGACAAAGGAAAGAGAGACAGGCAAGTGGACGGCTCTGTTGCATAGCTTGCTGTGCACTGAAGAGATCCAGCAGCATCTTTCAGTCCTACCTCTTTTGGTTTGGGAGCAGAGGCCAATTGTGCTGTGCAAAGTGGGCTGCAGGCGAATGGGAGCACCTCAGAAGTGGCAATACAACGGACGTTTTCTCGACAAAGGAAAGAGAGAGAGGAAAGTGGACGGCTCTGTTGCATAGCTTGCTGTGCACTGAAGAGATCCAGCAGCATCTTTCAGTCCTACCTCTTTTGGTTTGGGAGCAGAGGCCAATTGTTTGTGCTGTGCAAAGTGGGCTGCAGGCGAATGGGAGCACCTCAGAAGTGGCAATACAACGGACGTTTTCTCGCCAAAGGAAAGAGAGACAGGAAAGTGGACGGCTCTGTTGCATAGCTTGCTGTGCACTGAAGAGATCCAGCAGCATCTTTCAGTCCTACCTCTTTTGGTTTGGGAGCAGAGGCCAATTGTTTGTGCTGTGCAAAGTGGCCTGCAGGCGAATGGGAGCACCTCAGAAGTGGCAATACAACGGACGTTTTCTCGACAAAGGAAAGAGAGAGAGGAAAGTGGACGGCTCTGTTGCATAGCTTGCTGTGCACTGAAGAGATCCAGCAGCATCTTTCAGTCCTACCTCTTTTGGTTTGGGAGCAGAGGCCAATTGTTTGTGCTGTGCAAAGTGGCCTGCAGGCGAATGGGAGCACCTCAGAAGTGGCAATACAACGGACGTTTTCTCGACAAAGGAAAGAGAGAGAGGAAAGTGGACGGCTCTGTTGCATAGCTTGCTGTGCACTGAAGAGATCCAGCAGCGTCTTTCAGTCCTACCTCTTTTGGTTTGGGAGCAGAGGCCAATTGTTTGTGCTGTGCAAAGTGGCCTGCAGGCGAATGGGAGCACCTCAGAAGTGGCAATACAACGGACGTTTTCTCGACAAAGGAAAGAGAGACAGGCAAGTGGACGGCTCTGTTGCATAGCTTGCTGTGCACTGAAGAGATCCAGCAGCATCTTTCAGTCCTACCTCTTTTGGTTTGGGAGCAGAGGCCAATTGTGCTGTGCAAAGTGGCCTGCAGGCGAATGGGAGCACCTCAGAAGTGGCAATACAACGGACGTTTTCTCGACAAAGGAAAGAGAGACAGGAAAGTGGACGGCTCTGTTGCATAGCTTGCTGTGCACTGAAGAGATCCAGCAGCATCTTTCAGTCCTACCTCTTTTGGTTTGGGAGCAGAGGCCAATTGTTTGTGCTGTGCAAAGTGGGCTGCAGGCGAATGGGAGCACCTCAGAAGTGGCAATACAACGGACGTTTTCTCGACAAAGGAAAGAGAGAGAGGAAAGTGGACGGCTCTGTTGCATAGCTTGCTGTGCACTGAAGAGATCCAGCAGCATCTTTCAGTCCTACCTCTTTTGGTTTGGGAGCAGAGGCCAATTGTTTGTGCTGTGCAAAGTGGGCTGCAGGCGAATGGGAGCACCTCAGAAGTGGCAATACAACGGACGTTTTCTCGACAAAGGAAAGAGAGAGAGGAAAGTGGACGGCTCTGTTGCATAGCTTGCTGTGCACTGAAGAGATCCAGCAGCATCTTTCAGTCCTACCTCTTTTGGTTTGGGAGCAGAGGCCAATTGTTTGTGCTGTGCAAAGTGGGCTGCAGGCGAATGGGAGCACCTCAGAAGTGGCAATACAACGGACGTTTTCTCGACAAAGGAAAGAGAGAGAGGAAAGTGGACGGCTCTGTTGCATAGCTTGCTGTGCACTGAAGAGATCCAGCAGCATCTTTCAGTCCTACCTCTTTTGGTTTGGGAGCAGAGGCCAATTGTTTGTGCTGTGCAAAGTGGCCTGCAGGCGAATGGGAGCACCTCAGAAGTGGCAATACAACGGACGTTTTCTCGACAAAGGAAAGAGAGAGAGGAAAGTGGACGGCTCTGTTGCATAGCTTGCTGTGCACTGAAGAGATCCAGCAGCATCTTTCAGTCCTACCTCTTTTGGTTTGGGAGCAGAAGCCAATTGTTTGTGCTGTGCAAAGTGGCCTGCAGGCGAATGGGAGCACCTCAGAAGTGGCAATACAACGGACGTTTTCTCGACAAAGGAAAGAGAGAGAGGAAAGTGGACGGCTCTGTTGCATAGCTTGCTGTGCACTGAAGAGATCCAGCAGCATCTTTCAGTCCTACCTCTTTTGGTTTGGGAGCAGAGGCCAATTGTTTGTGCTGTGCAAAGTGGGCTGCAGGCGAATGGGAGCACCTCAGAAGTGGCAATACAACGGACGTTTTCTCGACAAAGGAAAGAGAGAGAGGAAAGTGGACGGCTCTGTTGCATAGCTTGCTGTGCACTGAAGAGATCCAGCAGCATCTTTCAGTCCTACCTCTTTTGGTTTGGGAGCAGAGGCCAATTGTTTGTGCTGTGCAAAGTGGGCTGCAGGCGAATGGGAGCACCTCAGAAGTGGCAATACAACGGACGTTTTCTCGACAAAGGAAAGAGAGACAGGAAAGTGGACGGCTCTGTTGCATAGCTTGCTGTGCACTGAAGAGATCCAGCAGCATCTTTCAGTCCTACCTCTTTTGGTTTGGGAGCAGAGGCCAATTGTGCTGTGCAAAGTGGCCTGCAGGCGAATGGGAGCACCTCAGAAGTGGCAATACAACGGACGTTTTCTCGACAAAGGAAAGAGAGAGAGGAAAGTGGACGGCTCTGTTGCATAGCTTGCTGTGCACTGAAGAGATCCAGCAGCATCTTTCAGTCCTACCTCTTTTGGTTTGGGAGCAGAGGCCAACTGTTCGTGCTGTGCAAAGTGGCCTGCAGGCGAATGGGAGCACCGCAGAAGTGGCAATACAACGGACATTTTCTCGACAAAGGAAAGAGAGACAGGCAAGTGGACGGCTCTGTTGCATAGCTTGCTGTGCACTGAAGAGATCCAGCAGCATCTTTCAGTCCTACCTCTTTTGGTTTGGGAGCAGAGGCCAATTGTGCTGTGCAAAGTGGGCTGCAGGCGAATGGGAGCACCTCAGAAGTGGCAATACAACGGACGTTTTCTCGACAAAGGAAAGAGAGAGAGGAAAGTGGACGGCTCTGTTGCATAGCTTGCTGTGCACTGAAGAGATCCAGCAGCATCTTTCAGTCCTACCTCTTTTGGTTTGGGAGCAGAGGCCAATTGTTCGTGCTGTGCAAAGTGGCCTGCAGGCGAATGGGAGCACCTCAGAAGTGGCAATACAACGGACGTTTTCTCGCCAAAGGAAAGAGAGACAGGAAAGTGGACGGCTCTGTTGCATAGCTTGCTGTGCACTGAAGAGATCCAGCAGCATCTTTCAGTCCTACCTCTTTTGGTTTGGGAGCAGAGGCCAATTGTTTGTGCTGTGCAAAGTGGCCTGCAGGCGAATGGGAGCACCTCAGAAGTGGCAATACAACGGACGTTTTCTCGACAAAGGAAAGAGAGAGAGGAAAGTGGACGGCTCTGTTGCATAGCTTGCTGTGCACTGAAGAGATCCAGCAGCATCTTTCAGTCCTACCTCTTTTGGTTTGGGAGCAGAGGCCAATTGTTTGTGCTGTGCAAAGTGGCCTGCAGGCGAATGGGAGCACCTCAGAAGTGGCAATACAACGGACGTTTTCTCGACAAAGGAAAGAGAGAGAGGAAAGTGGACGGCTCTGTTGCATAGCTTGCTGTGCACTGAAGAGATCCAGCAGCGTCTTTCAGTCCTACCTCTTTTGGTTTGGGAGCAGAGGCCAATTGTTTGTGCTGTGCAAAGTGGCCTGCAGGCGAATGGGAGCACCTCAGAAGTGGCAATACAACGGACGTTTTCTCGACAAAGGAAAGAGAGACAGGCAAGTGGACGGCTCTGTTGCATAGCTTGCTGTGCACTGAAGAGATCCAGCAGCATCTTTCAGTCCTACCTCTTTTGGTTTGGGAGCAGAGGCCAATTGTGCTGTGCAAAGTGGCCTGCAGGCGAATGGGAGCACCTCAGAAGTGGCAATACAACGGACGTTTTCTCGACAAAGGAAAGAGAGAGAGGAAAGTGGACGGCTCTGTTGCATAGCTTGCTGTGCACTGAAGAGATCCAGCAGCATCTTTCAGTCCTACCTCTTTTGGTTTGGGAGCAGAGGCCAATTGTTCGTGCTGTGCAAAGTGGCCTGCAGGCGAATGGGAGCACCTCAGAAGTGGCAATACAACGGACGTTTTCTCGCCAAAGGAAAGAGAGACAGGAAAGTGGACGGCTCTGTTGCATAGCTTGCTGTGCACTGAAGAGATCCAGCAGCGTCTTTCAGTCCTACCTCTTTTGGTTTGGGAGCAGAGGCCAATTGTTTGTGCTGTGCAAAGTGGCCTGCAGGCGAATGGGAGCACCTCAGAAGTGGCAATACAACGGACGTTTTCTCGACAAAGGAAAGAGAGACAGGAAAGTGGACGGCTCTGTTGCATAGCTTGCTGTGCACTGAAGAGATCCAGCAGCGTCTTTCAGTCCTACCTCTTTTGGTTTGGGAGCAGAGGCCAATTGTTTGTGCTGTGCAAAGTGGGCTGCAGGCGAATGGGAGCACCTCAGAAGTGGCAATACAACGGACGTTTTCTCGACAAAGGAAAGAGAGAGAGGAAAGTGGATGGCTCTGTTGCATAGCTTGCTGTGCACTGAAGAGATCCAGCAGCATCTTTCAGTCCTACCTCTTTTGGTTTGGGAGCAGAGGCCAATGGTTTGTGCTGTGCAAAGTGGGCTGCAGGCGAATGGGAGCACCTCAGAAGTGGCAATACAACGGACGTTTTCTCGACAAAGGAAAGAGAGACAGGAAAGTGGACGGCTCTGTTGCATAGCTTGCTGTGCACTGAAGAGATCCAGCAGCATCTTTCAGTCCTACCTCTTTTGGTTTGGGAGCAGAGGCAATTGTTTGTGCTGTGCAAAGTGGCCTGCAGGCGAATGGGAGCACCTCAGAAGTGGCAATACAACGGACGTTTTCTCGACAAAGGAAAGAGAGAGAGGAAGTGGACGGCCTCTGTTGCATAGCTTGCTGTGCACTGAAGAGATCCAGCAGCATCTTTCAGTCCTACCTCTTTTGGTTTGGGAGCAGAGGCCAATTGTTTGTGCTGTGCAAAGTGGCCTGCAGGCGAATGGAGCACCTCAGAAGTGGCAATACAACGGACGTTTTCTCGACAAAGGAAAGAGAGAGAGGAAAGTGGACGGCTCTGTTGCATAGCTTGCTGTGCACTGAAGAGATCCAGCAGCATCTTTCAGTCCTACCTCTTTTGGTTTGGGAGCAGAGGCCAATTGTGCTGTGCAAAGTGGCCTGCAGGCGAATGGGAGCACCTCAGAAGTGGCAATACAACGGACGTTTTCTCGACAAAGGAAAGAGAGACAGGAAAGTGGGACGGCTCTGTTGCATAGCTTGCTGTGCATTGAAGAGATCCAGCAGCATCTTTCAGTCCTACCTCTTTTGTTTGGGAGCAGAGGCCAATGTTTGTGCTGTGCAAAGTGGGCTGCAGGCGAATGGGAGCACCTCAGAAGTGGCAATACAACGGACGTTTTCTCGACAAAGGAAAGAGAGAGAGGAAAGTGGACGGCTCTGTTGCATAGCTTGCTGTGCACTGAAGAGATCCAGCAGCATCTTTCAGTCCTACCTCTTTTGGTTTGGGAGCAGAGGCCAATTGTTTGTGCTGTGCAAAGTGGCCTGCAGGCGAATGGGAGCACCTCAGAAGTGGCAATACAACGGACGTTTTCTCGACAAAGGAAAGAGAGAGAGGAAAGTGGACGGCTCTGTTGCATAGCTTGCTGTGCACTGAAGAGATCCAGCAGCGTCTTTCAGTCCTACCTCTTTTGGTTTGGGAGCAGAGGCCAATTGTTTGTGCTGTGCAAAGTGGCCTGCAGGCGAATGGGAGCACCTCAGAAGTGGCAATACAACGGACGTTTTCCTCGACAAAGGAAAGAGAGACAGGCAAGTGGACGGCTCTGTTGCATAGCTTGCTGTGCACTGAAGAGATCCAGCAGCATCTTTCAGTCCTACCTCTTTTGGTTTGGGAGCAGAGGCCAATTGTGCTGTGCAAAGTGGCCTGCAGGCGAATGGGAGCACCTCAGAAGTGGCAATACAACGGACGTTTTCTCGACAAAGGAAAGAGAGACAGAAAGTGGACGGCTCTGTTGCATAGCTTGCTGTGCACTGAAGAGATCCAGCAGCATCTTTCAGTCCTACCTCTTTTGGTTTGGGAGCAGAGGCCAATTGTTTGTGCTGTGCAAAGTGGCCTGCAGGCGAATGGGAGCACCTCAGAAGTGGCAATACAACGGACGTTTTCTCGACAAAGGAAAGAGAGACAGGAAAGTGGACGGCTCTGTTGCATAGCTTGCTGTGCACTGAAGAGATCCAGCAGCATCTTTCAGTCCTACCTCTTTTGGTTTGGGAGCAGAGGCCAATTTTTTGTGCTGTGCAAAGTGGGCTGCAGGCGAATGGGAGCACCTCAGAAGTGGCAATACAACGGACGTTTTCTCGACAAAGGAAAGAGAGAGAGGAAAGTGGACGGCTCTGTTGCATAGCTTGCTGTGCACTGAAGAGATCCAGCAGCATCTTTCAGTCCTACCTCTTTTGGTTTGGGAGCAGAGGCCAATGGTTTGTGCTGTGCAAAGTGGGCTGCAGGCGAATGGGAGCACCTCAGAAGTGGCAATACAACGGACGTTTTCTCGACAAAGGAAAGAGAGAGAGGAAAGTGGACGGCTCTGTTGCATAGCTTGCTGTGCACTGAAGAGATCCAGCAGCATCTTTCAGTCCTACCTCTTTTGGTTTGGGAGCAGAGGCCAATTGTTTGTGCTGTGCAAAGTGGCCTGCAGGCGAATGGGAGCACCTCAGAAGTGGCAATACAACGGACGTTTTCTCGACAAAGGAAAGAGAGAGAGGAAAGTGGACAGCTCTGTTGCATAGCTTGCTGTGCACTGAAGAGATCCAGCAGCGTCTTTCAGTCCTACCTCTTTTGGTTTGGAGCAGAGGCCAATTGTTTGTGCTGTGCAAAGTGGCCTGCAGGCGAATGGGAGCACCTCAGAAGTGGCAATACAACGGACGTTTTCTCGACAAAGGAAAGAGAGAGAGGAAAGTGGACGGCTCTGTTGCATAGCTTGCTGTGCACTGAAGAGATCCAGCAGCATCTTTCAGTCCTACCTCTTTTGGTTTGGGAGCAGAGGCCAATTGTGCTGTGCAAAGTGGCCTGCAGGCGAATGGGAGCACCTCAGAAGTGGCAATACAACGGACGTTTTCTCGACAAAGGAAAGAGAGAGAGGAAAGTGGACGGCTCTGTTGCATAGCTTGCTGTGCACTGAAGAGATCCAGCAGCATCTTTCAGTCCTACCTCTTTTGGTTTGGGAGCAGAGGCCAATTGTTTGTGCTGTGCAAAGTGGCCTGCAGGCGAATGGGAGCACCTCAGAAGTGGCAATACAACGGATGTTTTCTCGACAAAGGAAAGAGAGAGAGGAAAGTGGACGGCTCTGTTGCATAGCTTGCTGTGCACTGAAGAGATCCAGCAGCGTCTTTCAGTCCTACCTCTTTTGGTTTGGGAGCAGAGGCCAATTGTTTGTGCTGTGCAAAGTGGGCTGCAGGCGAATGGGAGCACCTCAGAAGTGGCAATACAACGGACGTTTTCTCGACAAAGGAAAGAGAGACAGGCAAGTGGACGGCTCTGTTGCATAGCTTGCTGTGCACTGAAGAGATCCAGCAGCATCTTTCAGTCCTACCTCTTTTGGTTTGGGAGCAGAGGCCAATTGTGCTGTGCAAAGTGGCCTGCAGGCGAATGGGAGCACCTCAGAAGTGGCAATACAACGGACGTTTTCTCGACAAAGGAAAGAGAGACAGGAAAGTGGACGGCTCTGTTGCATAGCTTGCTGTGCACTGAAGAGATCCAGCAGCATCTTTCAGTCCTACCTCTTTTGGTTTGGGAGCAGAGGCCAATTGTTCGTGCTGTGCAAAGTGGCCTGCAGGCGAATGGGAGCACCTCAGAAGTGGCAATACAACGGACGTTTTCTCGACAAAGGAAAGAGAGACAGGAAAGTGGACGGCTCTGTTGCATAGCTTGCTGTGCACTGAAGAGATCCAGCAGCATCTTTCAGTCCTACCTCTTTTGGTTTGGGAGCAGAGGCCAATTGTTTGTGCTGTGCAAAGTGGCCTGCAGGCGAATGGGAGCACCTCAGAAGTGGCAATACAAGGGACGTTTTCTCGACAAAGGAAAGAGAGAGAGGAAAGTGGACGGCTCTGTTGCATAGCTTGCTGTGCACTGAAGAGATCCAGCAGCATCTTTCAGTCCTACCTCTTTTGGTTTGGGAGCAGAGGCCAATTGTTTGTGCTGTGCAAAGTGGCCTGCAGGCGAATGGGAGCACCTCAGAAGTGGCAATACAACGGACGTTTCCTCGACAAAGGAAAGAGAGACAGGAAAGTGGACGGCTCTGTTGCATAGCTTGCTGTGCACTGAAGAGATCCAGCAGCATCTTTCAGTCCTACCTCTTTTGGTTTGGGAGCAGAGGCCAATTGTTTGTGCTGTGCAAAGTGGGCTGCAGGCGAATGGGAGCACCTCAGAAGTGGCAATACAACGGACGTTTTCTCGACAAAGGAAAGAGAGAGAGGAAAGTGGACGGCTCTGTTGCATAGCTTGCTGTGCACTGAAGAGATCCAGCAGCATCTTTCAGTCCTACCTCTTTTGGTTTGGGAGCAGAGGCCAATTGTTTGTGCTGTGCAAAGTGGCCTGCAGGCGAATGGGAGCACCTCAGAAGTGGCAATACAACGGACGTTTTCTCGACAAAGGAAAGAGAGACAGGAAAGTGGACGGCTCTGTTGCATAGCTTGCTGTGCACTGAAGAGATCCAGCAGCGTCTTTCAGTCCTACCTCTTTTGGTTTGGGAGCAGAGGCCAATTGTTTGTGCTGTGCAAAGTGGCCTGCAGGCGAATGGGAGCACCTCAGAAGTGGCAATACAACGGACGTTTTCTCGACAAAGGAAAGAGAGACAGGAAAGTGGATGGCTCTGTTGCATAGCTTGCTGTGCACTGAAGAGATCCAGCAGCATCTTTCAGTCCTACCTCTTTTGGTTTGGGAGCAGAGGCCAATGGTTTGTGCTGTGCAAAGTGGGCTGCAGGCGAATGGGAGCACCTCAGAAGTGGCAATACAACGGACGTTTCCTCGACAAAGGAAAGAGAGACAGGAAAGTGGACGGCTCTGTTGCATAGCTTGCTGTGCACTGAAGAGATCCAGCAGTGTCTTTCAGTCCTACCTCTTTTGGTTTGGGAGCAGAGGCCAATTGTTCGTGCTGTGCAAAGTGGCCTGCAGGCGAATGGGAGCACCTCAGAAGTGGCAATCCAACGGACGTTTTCTCGACAAAGGAAAGAGAGAGAGGAAAGTGGACGGCTCTGTTGCATAGCTTGCTGTGCACTGAAGAGATCCAGCAGCATCTTTCAGTCCTACCTCTTTTGGTTTGGGAGCAGAGGCCAATTGTTCGTGCTGTGCAAAGTGGCCTGCAGGCGAATGGGAGCACCGCAGAAGTGGCAATACAACGGACATTTTCTCGACAAAGGAAAGAGAGACAGGCAAGTGGACGGCTCTGTTGCATAGCTTGCTGTGCACTGAAGAGATCCAGCAGCATCTTTCAGTCCTACCTCTTTTGGTTTGGGAGCAGAGGCCAATTGTTTGTGCTGTGCAAAGTGGGCTGCAGGCGAATGGGAGCACCTCAGAAGTGGCAATACAACGGACGTTTTCTCGACAAAGGAAAGAGAGAGAGGAAAGTGGACGGCTCTGTTGCATAGCTTGCTGTGCACTGAAGAGATCCAGCAGCATCTTTCAGTCCTACCTCTTTTGGTTTGGGAGCAGAGGCCAATTGTTCGTGCTGTGCAAAGTGGCCTGCAGGCGAATGGGAGCACCTCAGAAGTGGCAATACAACGGACGTTTTCTCGACAAAGGAAAGAGAGAGAGGAAAGTGGACGGCTCTGTTGCATAGCTTGCTGTGCACTGAAGAGATCCAGCAGCATCTTTCAGTCCTACCTCTTTTGGTTTGGGAGCAGAGGCCAATTGTTTGTGCTGTGCAAAGTGGCCTGCAGGCGAATGGGAGCACCTCAGAAGTGGCAATACAACGGACGTTTTCTCGACAAAGGAAAGAGAGACAGGAAAGTGGACGGCTCTGTTGCATAGCTTGCTGTGCACTGAAGAGATCCAGCAGCATCTTTCAGTCCTACCTCTTTTGGTTTGGGAGCAGAGGCCAATTGTTTGTGCTGTGCAAAGTGGCCTGCAGGCGAATGGGAGCACCTCAGAAGTGGCAATACAACGGACGTTTTCTCGACAAAGGAAAGAGAGAGAGGAAAGTGGACGGCTCTGTTGCATAGCTTGCTGTGCACTGAAGAGATCCAGCAGCATCTTTCAGTCCTACCTCTTTTGGTTTGGGAGCAGAGGCCAATTGTTTGTGCTGTGCAAAGTGGCCTGCAGGCGAATGGGAGCACCTCAGAAGTGGCAATACAACGGACGTTTTCTCGACAAAGGAAAGAGAGACAGGAAAGTGGACGGCTCTGTTGCATAGCTTGCTGTGCACTGAAGAGATCCAGCAGCATCTTTCAGTCCTACCTCTTTTGGTTTGGGAGCAGAGGCCAATTGTTCGTGCTGTGCAAAGTGGCCTGCAGGCGAATGGGAGCACCGCAGAAGTGGCAATACAACGGACATTTTCTCGACAAAGGAAAGAGAGACAGGCAAGTGGACGGCTCTGTTGCATAGCTTGCTGTGCACTGAAGAGATCCAGCAGCATCTTTCAGTCCTACCTCTTTTGGTTTGGGAGCAGAGGCCAATTGTTTGTGCTGTGCAAAGTGGGCTGCAGGCGAATGGGAGCACCTCAGAAGTGGCAATACAACGGACGTTTTCTCGACAAAGGAAAGAGAGACAGGAAAGTGGACGGCTCTGTTGCATAGCTTGCTGTGCACTGAAGAGATCCAGCAGCATCTTTCAGTCCTACCTCTTTTGGTTTGGGAGCAGAGGCCAATTGTTCGTGCTGTGCAAAGTGGCCTGCAGGCGAATGGGAGCACCTCAGAAGTGGCAATACAACGGACGTTTTCTCGACAAAGGAAAGAGAGAGAGGAAAGTGGACGGCTCTGTTGCATAGCTTGCTGTGCACTGAAGAGATCCAGCAGCATCTTTCAGTCCTACCTCTTTTGGTTTGGGAGCAGAGGCCAATTGTTTGTGCTGTGCAAAGTGGCCTGCAGGCGAATGGGAGCACCTCAGAAGTGGCAATACAACGGACGTTTTCTCGACAAAGGAAAGAGAGAGAGGAAAGTGGACGGCTCTGTTGCATAGCTTGCTGTGCACTGAAGAGATCCAGCAGCATCTTTCAGTCCTACCTCTTTTGGTTTGGGAGCAGAGGCCAATTGTTTGTGCTGTGCAAAGTGGCCTGCAGGCGAATGGGAGCACCTCAGAAGTGGCAATACAACGGACGTTTTCTCGACAAAGGAAAGAGAGAGAGGAAAGTGGACGGCTCTGTTGCATAGCTTGCTGTGCACTGAAGAGATCCAGCAGCATCTTTCAGTCCTACCTCTTTTGGTTTGGGAGCAGAGGCCAATTGTTTGTGCTGTGCAAAGTGGCCTGCAGGCGAATGGGAGCACCTCAGAAGTGGCAATACAACGGACGTTTTCTCGACAAAGGAAAGAGAGACAGGAAAGTGGACGGCTCTGTTGCATAGCTTGCTGCGCACTGAAGAGATCCAGCAGCGTCTTTCAGTCCTACCTCTTTTGGTTTGGGAGCAGAGGCCAATTGTTTGTGCTGTGCAAAGTGGGCTGCAGGCGAATGGGAGCACCTCAGAAGTGGCAATACAACGGACGTTTTCTCGACAAAGGAAAGAGAGAGAGGAAAGTGGACGGCTCTGTTGCATAGCTTGCTGTGCACTGAAGAGATCCAGCAGCATCTTTCAGTCCTACCTCTTTTGGTTTGGGAGCAGAGGCCAATTGTTTGTGCTGTGCAAAGTGGGCTGCAGGCGAATGGGAGCACCTCAGAAGTGGCAATACAACGGACGTTTTCTCGCCAAAGGAAAGAGAGACAGGAAAGTGGACGGCTCTGTTGCATAGCTTGCTGTGCACTGAAGAGATCCAGCAGCATCTTTCAGTCCTACCTCTTTTGGTTTGGGAGCAGAGGCCAATTGTTTGTGCTGTGCAAAGTGGCCTGCAGGCGAATGGGAGCACCTCAGAAGTGGCAATACAACGGACGTTTTCTCGACAAAGGAAAGAGAGACAGGAAAGTGGACGGCCCTGTTGCATAGCTTGCTGTGCACTGAAGAGATCCAGCAGCATCTTTCAGTCCTACCTCTTTTGGTTTGGGAGCAGAGGCCAATTGTTTGTGCTGTGCAAAGTGGGCTGCAGGCGAATGGGAGCACCTCAGAAGTGGCAATACAACGGACGTTTTCTCGACAAAGGAAAGAGAGACAGGAAAGTGGACGGCTCTGTTGCATAGCTTGCTGTGCACTGAAGAGATCCAGCAGCATCTTTCAGTCCTACCTCTTTTGGTTTGGGAGCAGAGGCCAATTGTTTGTGCTGTGCAAAGTGGCCTGCAGGCGAATGGGAGCACCTCAGAAGTGGCAATACAACGGACGTTTTCTCGACAAAGGAAAGAGAGACAGGAAAGTGGACGGCTCTGTTGCATAGCTTGCTGTGCACTGAAGAGATCCAGCAGCATCTTTCAGTCCTACCTCTTTTGGTTTGGGAGCAGAGGCCAATTGTTTGTGCTGTGCAAAGTGGCCTGCAGGCGAATGGGAGCACCTCAGAAGTGGCAATACAACGGACGTTTTCTCGACAAAGGAAAGAGAGACAGGAAAGTGGACGGCTCTGTTGCATAGCTTGCTGTGCACTGAAGAGATCCAGCAGCGTCTTTCAGTCCTACCTCTTTTGGTTTGGGAGCAGAGGCCAATTGTTTGTGCTGTGCAAAGTGGCCTGCAGGCGAATGGGAGCACCTCAGAAGTGGCAATACAACGGACGTTTTCTCGACAAAGGAAAGAGAGACAGGAAAGTGGACGGCTCTGTTGCATAGCTTGCTGTGCACTGAAGAGATCCAGCAGCATCTTTCAGTCCTACCTCTTTTGGTTTGGGAGCAGAGGCCAATTGTTTGTGCTGTGCAAAGTGGCCTGCAGGCGAATGGGAGCACCTCAGAAGTGGCAATACAACGGACGTTTTCTCGACAAAGGAAAGAGAGAGAGGAAAGTGGACGGCTCTGTTGCATAGCTTGCTGTGCACTGAAGAGATCCAGCAGCATCTTTCAGTCCTACCTCTTTTGGTTTGGGAGCAGAGGCCAATTGTTTGTGCTGTGCAAAGTGGCCTGCAGGCGAATGGGAGCACCTCAGAAGTGGCAATACAACGGACGTTTTCTCGACAAAGGAAAGAGAGACAGGAAAGTGGACGGCTCTGTTGCATAGCTTGCTGTGCACTGAAGAGATCCAGCAGCATCTTTCAGTCCTACCTCTTTTGGTTTGGGAGCAGAGGCCAATTGTTCGTGCTGTGCAAAGTGGCCTGCAGGCGAATGGGAGCACCGCAGAAGTGGCAATACAACGGACATTTTCTCGACAAAGGAAAGAGAGACAGGCAAGTGGACGGCTCTGTTGCATAGCTTGCTGTGCACTGAAGAGATCCAGCAGCATCTTTCAGTCCTACCTCTTTTGGTTTGGGAGCAGAGGCCAATTGTTTGTGCTGTGCAAAGTGGGCTGCAGGCGAATGGGAGCACCTCAGAAGTGGCAATACAACGGACGTTTTCTCGACAAAGGAAAGAGAGACAGGAAAGTGGACGGCTCTGTTGCATAGCTTGCTGTGCACTGAAGAGATCCAGCAGCATCTTTCAGTCCTACCTCTTTTGGTTTGGGAGCAGAGGCCAATTGTTCGTGCTGTGCAAAGTGGCCTGCAGGCGAATGGGAGCACCTCAGAAGTGGCAATACAACGGACGTTTTCTCGACAAAGGAAAGAGAGAGAGGAAAGTGGACGGCTCTGTTGCATAGCTTGCTGTGCACTGAAGAGATCCAGCAGCATCTTTCAGTCCTACCTCTTTTGGTTTGGGAGCAGAGGCCAATTGTTTGTGCTGTGCAAAGTGGCCTGCAGGCGAATGGGAGCACCTCAGAAGTGGCAATACAACGGACGTTTTCTCGACAAAGGAAAGAGAGACAGGAAAGTGGACGGCTCTGTTGCATAGCTTGCTGTGCACTGAAGAGATCCAGCAGCATCTTTCAGTCCTACCTCTTTTGGTTTGGGAGCAGAGGCCAATTGTTTGTGCTGTGCAAAGTGGCCTGCAGGCGAATGGGAGCACCTCAGAAGTGGCAATACAACGGACGTTTTCTCGACAAAGGAAAGAGAGAGAGGAAAGTGGACGGCTCTGTTGCATAGCTTGCTGTGCACTGAAGAGATCCAGCAGCATCTTTCAGTCCTACCTCTTTTGGTTTGGGAGCAGAGGCCAATTGTTTGTGCTGTGCAAAGTGGCCTGCAGGCGAATGGGAGCACCTCAGAAGTGGCAATACAACGGACGTTTTCTCGACAAAGGAAAGAGAGACAGGAAAGTGGACGGCTCTGTTGCATAGCTTGCTGCGCACTGAAGAGATCCAGCAGCGTCTTTCAGTCCTACCTCTTTTGGTTTGGGAGCAGAGGCCAATTGTTTGTGCTGTGCAAAGTGGGCTGCAGGCGAATGGGAGCACCTCAGAAGTGGCAATACAACGGACGTTTTCTCGACAAAGGAAAGAGAGAGAGGAAAGTGGACGGCTCTGTTGCATAGCTTGCTGTGCACTGAAGAGATCCAGCAGCATCTTTCAGTCCTACCTCTTTTGGTTTGGGAGCAGAGGCCAATTGTTTGTGCTGTGCAAAGTGGGCTGCAGGCGAATGGGAGCACCTCAGAAGTGGCAATACAACGGACGTTTTCTCGCCAAAGGAAAGAGAGACAGGAAAGTGGACGGCTCTGTTGCATAGCTTGCTGTGCACTGAAGAGATCCAGCAGCATCTTTCAGTCCTACCTCTTTTGGTTTGGGAGCAGAGGCCAATTGTTTGTGCTGTGCAAAGTGGCCTGCAGGCGAATGGGAGCACCTCAGAAGTGGCAATACAACGGACGTTTTCTCGACAAAGGAAAGAGAGACAGGAAAGTGGACGGCCCTGTTGCATAGCTTGCTGTGCACTGAAGAGATCCAGCAGCATCTTTCAGTCCTACCTCTTTTGGTTTGGGAGCAGAGGCCAATTGTTTGTGCTGTGCAAAGTGGGCTGCAGGCGAATGGGAGCACCTCAGAAGTGGCAATACAACGGACGTTTTCTCGACAAAGGAAAGAGAGACAGGAAAGTGGACGGCTCTGTTGCATAGCTTGCTGTGCACTGAAGAGATCCAGCAGCATCTTTCAGTCCTACCTCTTTTGGTTTGGGAGCAGAGGCCAATTGTTTGTGCTGTGCAAAGTGGCCTGCAGGCGAATGGGAGCACCTCAGAAGTGGCAATACAACGGACGTTTTCTCGACAAAGGAAAGAGAGACAGGAAAGTGGACGGCTCTGTTGCATAGCTTGCTGTGCACTGAAGAGATCCAGCAGCATCTTTCAGTCCTACCTCTTTTGGTTTGGGAGCAGAGGCCAATTGTTTGTGCTGTGCAAAGTGGCCTGCAGGCGAATGGGAGCACCTCAGAAGTGGCAATACAACGGACGTTTTCTCGACAAAGGAAAGAGAGACAGGAAAGTGGACGGCTCTGTTGCATAGCTTGCTGTGCACTGAAGAGATCCAGCAGCATCTTTCAGTCCTACCTCTTTTGGTTTGGGAGCAGAGGCCAATTGTTCGTGCTGTGCAAAGTGGCCTGCAGGCGAATGGGAGCACCGCAGAAGTGGCAATACAACGGACATTTTCTCGACAAAGGAAAGAGAGACAGGCAAGTGGACGGCTCTGTTGCATAGCTTGCTGTGCACTGAAGAGATCCAGCAGCATCTTTCAGTCCTACCTCTTTTGGTTTGGGAGCAGAGGCCAATTGTTTGTGCTGTGCAAAGTGGCCTGCAGGCGAATGGGAGCACCTCAGAAGTGGCAATACAACGGACGTTTTCTCGACAAAGGAAAGAGAGACAGGAAAGTGGACGGCTCTGTTGCATAGCTTGCTGTGCACTGAAGAGATCCAGCAGCATCTTTCAGTCCTACCTCTTTTGGTTTGGGAGCAGAGGCCAATTGTTCGTGCTGTGCAAAGTGGCCTGCAGGCGAATGGGAGCACCTCAGAAGTGGCAATACAACGGACGTTTTCTCGACAAAGGAAAGAGAGAGAGGAAAGTGGACGGCTCTGTTGCATAGCTTGCTGTGCACTGAAGAGATCCAGCAGCATCTTTCAGTCCTACCTCTTTTGGTTTGGGAGCAGAGGCCAATTGTTTGTGCTGTGCAAAGTGGCCTGCAGGCGAATGGGAGCACCTCAGAAGTGGCAATACAACGGACGTTTTCTCGACAAAGGAAAGAGAGAGAGGAAAGTGGACGGCTCTGTTGCATAGCTTGCTGTGCACTGAAGAGATCCAGCAGCGTCTTTCAGTCCTACCTCTTTTGGTTTGGGAGCAGAGGCCAATTGTTTGTGCTGTGCAAAGTGGGCTGCAGGCGAATGGGAGCACCTCAGAAGTGGCAATACAACGGACGTTTTCTCGCCAAAGGAAAGAGAGAGAGGAAAGTGGACGGCTCTGTTGCATAGCTTGCTGTGCACTGAAGAGATCCAGCAGCATCTTTCAGTCCTACTCTTTTGGTTTGGGAGCAGAGGCCAATTGTTTGTGCTGTGCAAAGTGGCCTGCAGGCGAATGGGAGCACCTCAGAAGTGGCAATACAACGGACGTTTTCTCGACAAAGGAAAGAGAGAGAGGAAAGTGGACAGCTCTGTTGCATAGCTTGCTGTGCACTGAAGAGATCCAGCAGCGTCTTTCAGTCCTACCTCTTTTGGTTTGGGAGCAGAGGCCAATTGTTTGTGCTGTGCAAAGTGGCCTGCAGGCGAATGGGAGCACCTCAGAAGTGGCAATACAACGGACGTTTTCTCGACAAAGGAAAGAGAGACAGGAAAGTGGACGGCTCTGTTGCATAGCTTGCTGTGCACTGAAGAGATCCAGCAGCATCTTTCAGTCCTACCTCTTTTGGTTTGGGAGCAGAGGCCAATTGTGCTGTGCAAAGTGGCCTGCAGGCGAATGGGAGCACCTCAGAAGTGGCAATACAACGGACGTTTTCTCGACAAAGGAAAGAGAGAGAGGAAAGTGGACGGCTCTGTTGCATAGCTTGCTGTGCACTGAAGAGATCCAGCAGCATCTTTCAGTCCTACCTCTTTTGGTTTGGGAGCAGAGGCCAATTGTTTGTGCTGTGCAAGTGGCCTGCAGGCGAATGGGAGCACCTCAGAAGTGGCAATACAACGGACGTTTTCTCGACAAAGGAAAGAGAGAGAGGAAAGTGGACAGCTCTGTTGCATAGCTTGCTGTGCACTGAAGAGATCCAGCAGCGTCTTTCAGTCCTACCTCTTTTGGTTTGGGAGCAGAGGCCAATTGTTTGTGCTGTGCAAAGTGGCCTGCAGGCGAATGGGAGCACCTCAGAAGTGGCAATACAACGGACGTTTTCTCGACAAAGGAAAGAGAGACAGGCAAGTGGACGGCTCTGTTGCATAGCTTGCTGTGCACTGAAGAGATCCAGCAGCATCTTTCAGTCCTACCTCTTTTGGTTTGGGAGCAGAGGCCAATTGTGCTGTGCAAAGTGGCCTGCAGGCGAATGGGAGCACCTCAGAAGTGGCAATACAACGGACGTTTTCTCGACAAAGGAAAGAGAGACAGGAAAGTGGACGGCTCTGTTGCATAGCTTGCTGTGCACTGAAGAGATCCAGCAGCATCTTTCAGTCCTACCTCTTTTGGTTTGGGAGCAGAGGCCAATTGTTCGTGCTGTGCAAAGTGGCCTGCAGGCGAATGGGAGCACCTCAGAAGTGGCAATACAACGGACGTTTTCTCGCCAAAGGAAAGAGAGACAGGAAAGTGGACGGCTCTGTTGCATAGCTTGCTGTGCACTGAAGAGATCCAGCAGCATCTTTCAGTCCTACCTCTTTTGGTTTGGGAGCAGAGGCCAATTGTTTGTGCTGTGCAAAGTGGCCTGCAGGCGAATGGGAGCACCTCAGAAGTGGCAATACAAGGGACGTTTTCTCGACAAAGGAAAGAGAGAGAGGAAAGTGGACGGCTCTGTTGCATAGCTTGCTGTGCACTGAAGAGATCCAGCAGCATCTTTCAGTCCTACCTCTTTTGGTTTGGGAGCAGAGGCCAATGGTTTGTGCTGTGCAAAGTGGGCTGCAGGCGAATGGGAGCACCTCAGAAGTGGCAATACAACGGACGTTTCCTCGACAAAGGAA
>JBCFXG010001364.1:0-29720 GCA_039720435.1 Amazona ochrocephala | reverse complement strand
TCACGAACAATTGGCCTCTGCTCCCAAACCAAAAGAGGTAGGACTGAAAGATGCTGCTGGATCTCTTCAGTGCACAGCAAGCTATGCAACAGAGCCGTCCACTTTCCTGTCTCTCTTTCCTTTGTCGAGAAAACGTCCGTTGTATTGCCACTTCGGAGGTGCTCCCATTCGCCTGCAGGCCACTTTGCACAGCACAAACAATTGGCCTCTGCTCCCAAACCAAAAGAGGTAGGACTGAAAGATGCTGCTGGATCTCTTCAGTGCACAGCAAGCTATGCAACAGAGCCGTCCACTTGCCTGTCTCTCTTTCCTTTGTCGAGAAAACGTCCGTTGTATTGCCACTTCTGAGGTGCTCCCATTCGCCTGCAGGCCACTTTGCACAGCACAAACAATTGGCCTCTGCTCCCAAACCAAAAGAGGTAGGACTGAAAGATGCTGCTGGATCTCTTCAGTGCACAGCAAGCTATGCAACAGAGCCGTCCACTTGCCTGTCTCTCTTTCCTTTGTCGAGAAAACGTCCGTTGTATTGCCACTTCGGAGGTGCTCCCATTCGCCTGCAGGCCACTTTGCACAGCACAAACAATTGGCCTCTGCTCCCAAACCAAAAGAGGTAGGACTGAAAGATGCTGCTGGATCTCTTCAGTGCACAGCAAGCTATGCAACAGAGCCGTCCACTTGCCTGTCTCTCTTTCCTTTGTCGAGAAAACGTCCGTTGTATTGCCACTTCTGAGGTGCTCCCATTCGCCTGCAGGCCACTTTGCACAGCACAAACAATTGGCCTCTGCTCCCAAACCAAAAGAGGTAGGACTGAAAGATGCTGCTGGATCTCTTCAGTGCACAGCAAGCTATGCAACAGAGCCGTCCACTTGCCTGTCTCTCTTTCCTTTGTCGAGAAAACGTCCGTTGTATTGCCACTTCTGAGGTGCTCCCATTCGCCTGCAGCCCACTTTGCACAGCACAAACAATTGGCCTCTGCTCCCAAACCAAAAGAGTAGGACTGAAAGATGCTGCTGGATCTCTTCAGTGCACAGCAAGCTATGCAACAGAGCCGTCCACTTGCCTGTCTCTCTTTCCTTTGTCGAGAAAACGTCCGTTGTATTGCCACTTCTGAGGTGCTCCCATTCGCCTGCAGGCCCACTTTGCACAGCACAACAATTGGCCTCTGCTCCCAAACCAAAAGAGGTAGGACTGAAAGATGCTGCTGGATCTCTTCAGTGCACAGCAAGCTATGCAACAGAGCCGTCCACTTGCCTGTCTCTCTTTCCTTTGTCGAGAAAACGTCCGTTGTATTGCCACTTCTGAGGTGCTCCCATTCGCCTGCAGGCCACTTTGCACAGCACAAACAATTGGCCTCTGCTCCCAAACCAAAAGAGGTAGGACTGAAAGATGCTGCTGGATCTCTTCAGTGCACAGCAAGCTATGCAACAGAGCCGTCCACTTGCCTGTCTCTCTTTCCTTTGTCGAGAAAACGTCCGTTGTATTGCCACTTCTGAGGTGCTCCCATTCGCCTGCAGCCCACTTTGCACAGCACAAACAATTGGCCTCTGCTCCCAAACCAAAAGAGGTAGGACTGAAAGATGCTGCTGGATCTCTTCAGTGCACAGCAAGCTATGCAACAGAGCCGTCCACTTGCCTGTCTCTCTTTCCTTTGTCGAGAAAACGTCCGTTGTATTGCCACTTCTGAGGTGCTCCCATTCGCCTGCAGCCCACTTTGCACAGCACGAACAATTGGCCTCTGCTCCCAAACCAAAAGAGGTAGGACTGAAAGATGCTGCTGGATCTCTTCAGTGCACAGCAAGCTATGCAACAGAGCCGTCCACTTTCCTGTCTCTCTTTCCTTTGTCGAGAAAACGTCCGTTGTATTGCCACTTCTGAGGTGCTCCCATTCGCCTGCAGCCCACTTTGCACAGCACGAACAATTGGCCTCTGCTCCCAAACCAAAAGAGGTAGGACTGAAAGATGCTGCTGGATCTCTTCAGTGCACAGCAAGCTATGCAACAGAGCCGTCCACTTGCCTGTCTCTCTTCCTTTGTCGAGAAAACGTCCGTTGTATTGCCACTTCTGAGGTGCTCCCATTCGCCTGCAGGCCACTTTGCACAGCACAAACAATTGGCCTCTGCTCCCAAACCAAAAGAGGTAGGACTGAAAGATGCTGCTGGATCTCTTCAGTGCACAGCAAGCTATGCAACAGAGCCGTCCACTTGCCTGTCTCTCTTTCCTTTGTCGAGAAAACGTCCGTTGTATTGCCACTTCTGAGGTGCTCCCATTCGCCTGCAGCCCACTTTGCACAGCACAAACAATTGGCCTCTGCTCCCAAACCAAAAGAGGTAGGACTGAAAGATGCTGCTGGATCTCTTCAGTGCACAGCAAGCTATGCAACAGAGCCGTCCACTTGCCTGTCTCTCTTTCCTTTGTCGAGAAAACGTCCGTTGTATTGCCACTTCTGAGGTGCTCCCATTCGCCTGCAGGCCCACTTTGCACAGCACAAACAATTGGCCTCTGCTCCCAAACCAAAAGAGGTAGGACTGAAAGATGCTGCTGGATCTCTTCAGTGCACAGCAAGCTATGCAACAGAGCCGTCCACTTGCCTGTCTCTCTTTCCTTTGTCGAGAAAACGTCCGTTGTATTGCCACTTCTGAGGTGCTCCCATTCGCCTGCAGGCCACTTTGCACAGCACAAACAATTGGCCTCTGCTCCCAAACCAAAAGAGGTAGGACTGAAAGATGCTGCTGGATCTCTTCAGTGCACAGCAAGCTATGCAACAGAGCCGTCCACTTGCCTGTCTCTCTTTCCTTTGTCGAGAAAACGTCCGTTGTATTGCCACTTCTGAGGTGCTCCCATTCGCCTGCAGCCCACTTTGCACAGCACGAACAATTGGCCTCTGCTCCCAAACCAAAAGAGGTAGGACTGAAAGATGCTGCTGGATCTCTTCAGTGCACAGCAAGCTATGCAACAGAGCCGTCCACTTGCCTGTCTCTCTTTCCTTTGTCGAGAAAACGTCCGTTGTATTGCCACTTCTGAGGTGCTCCCATTCGCCTGCAGCCCACTTTGCACAGCACAAACAATTGGCCTCTGCTCCCAAACCAAAAGAGGTAGGACTGAAAGATGCTGCTGGATCTCTTCAGTGCACAGCAAGCTATGCAACAGAGCCGTCCACTTGCCTGTCTCTCTTTCCTTTGTCGAGAAAACGTCCGTTGTATTGCCACTTCTGAGGTGCTCCCATTCGCCTGCAGCCCACTTTGCACAGCACAAACAATTGGCCTCTGCTCCCAAACCAAAAGAGGTAGGACTGAAAGATGCTGCTGGATCTCTTCAGTGCACAGCAAGCTATGCAACAGAGCCGTCCACTTGCCTGTCTCTCTTTCCTTTGTCGAGAAAACGTCCGTTGTATTGCCACTTCTGAGGTGCTCCCATTCGCCTGCAGCCACTTTGCACAGCACAAACAATTGGCCTCTGCTCCCAAACCAAAAGAGGTAGGACTGAAAGATGCTGCTGGATCTCTTCAGTGCACAGCAAGCTATGCAACAGAGCCGTCCACTTGCCTGTCTCTCTTTCCTTTGTCGAGAAAACGTCCGTTGTATTGCCACTTCTGAGGTGCTCCCATTCGCCTGCAGCCCACTTTGCACAGCACAAACAATTGGCCTCTGCTCCCAAACCAAAAGAGGTAGGACTGAAAGATGCTGCTGGATCTCTTCAGTGCACAGCAAGCTATGCAACAGAGCCGTCCACTTGCCTGTCTCTCTTTCCTTTGTCGAGAAAACGTCCGTTGTATTGCCACTTCTGAGGTGCTCCCATTCGCCTGCAGCCCACTTTGCACAGCACGAACAATTGGCCTCTGCTCCCAAACCAAAAGAGGTAGGACTGAAAGATGCTGCTGGATCTCTTCAGTGCACAGCAAGCTATGCAACAGAGCCGTCCACTTGCCTGTCTCTCTTTCCTTTGTCGAGAAAACGTCCGTTGTATTGCCACTTCTGAGGTGCTCCCATTCGCCTGCAGCCACTTTGCACAGCACAAACAATTGGCCTCTGCTCCCAAACCAAAAGAGGTAGGACTGAAAGATGCTGCTGGATCTCTTCAGTGCACAGCAAGCTATGCAACAGAGCCGTCCACTTGCCTGTCTCTCTTTCCTTTGTCGAGAAAACGTCCGTTGTATTGCCACTTCTGAGGTGCTCCCATTCGCCTGCAGCCCACTTTGCACAGCACAAACAATTGGCCTCTGCTCCCAAACCAAAAGAGGTAGGACTGAAAGATGCTGCTGGATCTCTTCAGTGCACAGCAAGCTATGCAACAGAGCCGTCCACTTGCCTGTCTCTCTTTCCTTTGTCGAGAAAACGTCCGTTGTATTGCCACTTCTGAGGTGCTCCCATTCGCCTGCAGCCCACTTTGCACAGCACGAACAATTGGCCTCTGCTCCCAAACCAAAAGAGGTAGGACTGAAAGATGCTGCTGGATCTCTTCAGTGCACAGCAAGCTATGCAACAGAGCCGTCCACTTTCCTGTCTCTCTTTCCTTTGTCGAGAAAACGTCCGTTGTATTGCCACTTCTGAGGTGCTCCCATTCGCCTGCAGCCCACTTTGCACAGCACAAACAATTGGCCTCTGCTCCCAAACCAAAAGAGGTAGGACTGAAAGATGCTGCTGGATCTCTTCAGTGCACAGCAAGCTATGCAACAGAGCCGTCCACTTGCCTGTCTCTCTTTCCTTTGTCGAGAAAACGTCCGTTGTATTGCCACTTCTGAGGTGCTCCCATTCGCCTGCAGCCCACTTTGCACAGCACGAACAATTGGCCTCTGCTCCCAAACCAAAAGAGGTAGGACTGAAAGATGCTGCTGGATCTCTTCAGTGCACAGCAAGCTATGCAACAGAGCCGTCCACTTGCCTGTCTCTCTTTCCTTTGTCGAGAAAACGTCCGTTGTATTGCCACTTCTGAGGTGCTCCCATTCGCCTGCAGCCCACTTTGCACAGCACGAACAATTGGCCTCTGCTCCCAAACCAAAAGAGGTAGGACTGAAAGATGCTGCTGGATCTCTTCAGTGCACAGCAAGCTATGCAACAGAGCCGTCCACTTTCCTGTCTCTCTTTCCTTTGTCGAGAAAACGTCCGTTGTATTGCCACTTCTGAGGTGCTCCCATTCGCCTGCAGGCCACTTTGCACAGCACAAACAATTGGCCTCTGCTCCCAAACCAAAAGAGGTAGGACTGAAAGATGCTGCTGGATCTCTTCAGTGCACAGCAAGCTATGCAACAGAGCCGTCCACTTGCCTGTCTCTCTTTCCTTTGTCGAGAAAACGTCCGTTGTATTGCCACTTCTGAGGTGCTCCCATTCGCCTGCAGCCCACTTTGCACAGCACGAACAATTGGCCTCTGCTCCCAAACCAAAAGAGGTAGGACTGAAAGATGCTGCTGGATCTCTTCAGTGCACAGCAAGCTATGCAACAGAGCCGTCCACTTGCCTGTCTCTCTTTCCTTTGTCGAGAAAACGTCCGTTGTATTGCCACTTCTGAGGTGCTCCCATTCGCCTGCAGCCCACTTTGCACAGCACAAACAATTGGCCTCTGCTCCCAAACCAAAAGAGGTAGGACTGAAAGATGCTGCTGGATCTCTTCAGTGCACAGCAAGCTATGCAACAGAGCCGTCCACTTGCCTGTCTCTCTTTCCTTTGTCGAGAAAACGTCCGTTGTATTGCCACTTCTGAGGTGCTCCCATTCGCCTGCAGGCCACTTTGCACAGCACAAACAATTGGCCTCTGCTCCCAAACCAAAAGAGGTAGGACTGAAAGATGCTGCTGGATCTCTTCAGTGCACAGCAAGCTATGCAACAGAGCCGTCCACTTGCCTGTCTCTCTTTCCTTTGTCGAGAAAACGTCCGTTGTATTGCCACTTCTGAGGTGCTCCCATTCGCCTGCAGCCCACTTTGCACAGCACGAACAATTGGCCTCTGCTCCCAAACCAAAAGAGGTAGGACTGAAAGATGCTGCTGGATCTCTTCAGTGCACAGCAAGCTATGCAACAGAGCCGTCCACTTGCCTGTCTCTCTTTCCTTTGTCGAGAAAACGTCCGTTGTATTGCCACTTCTGAGGTGCTCCCATTCGCCTGCAGGTGCCACTTTGCACAGCACAAACAATTGGCCTCTGCTCCCAAACCAAAAGAGGTAGGACTGAAAGATGCTGCTGGATCTCTTCAGTGCACAGCAAGCTATGCAACAGAGCCGTCCACTTTCCTGTCTCTCTTTCCTTTGTCGAGAAAACGTCCGTTGTATTGCCACTTCGGAGGTGCTCCCATTCGCCTGCAGGCCACTTTGCACAGCACAAACAATTGGCCTCTGCTCCCAAACCAAAAGAGGTAGGACTGAAAGATGCTGCTGGATCTCTTCAGTGCACAGCAAGCTATGCAACAGAGCCGTCCACTTGCCTGTCTCTCTTTCCTTTGTCGAGAAAACGTCCGTTGTATTGCCACTTCTGAGGTGCTCCCATTCGCCTGCAGCCCACTTTGCACAGCACGAACAATTGGCCTCTGCTCCCAAACCAAAAGAGGTAGGACTGAAAGATGCTGCTGGATCTCTTCAGTGCACAGCAAGCTATGCAACAGAGCCGTCCACTTGCCTGTCTCTCTTTCCTTTGTCGAGAAAACGTCCGTTGTATTGCCACTTCTGAGGTGCTCCCATTCGCCTGCAGCCCACTTTGCACAGCACAAACAATTGGCCTCTGCTCCCAAACCAAAAGAGGTAGGACTGAAAGATGCTGCTGGATCTCTTCAGTGCACAGCAAGCTATGCAACAGAGCCGTCCACTTGCCTGTCTCTCTTTCCTTTGTCGAGAAAACGTCCGTTGTATTGCCACTTCTGAGGTGCTCCCATTCGCCTGCAGCCCACTTTGCACAGCACGAACAATTGGCCTCTGCTCCCAAACCAAAAGAGGTAGGACTGAAAGATGCTGCTGGATCTCTTCAGTGCACAGCAAGCTATGCAACAGAGCCGTCCACTTGCCTGTCTCTCTTTCCTTTGTCGAGAAAACGTCCGTTGTATTGCCACTTCTGAGGTGCTCCCATTCGCCTGCAGGCCACTTTGCACAGCACAAACAATTGGCCTCTGCTCCCAAACCAAAAGAGGTAGGACTGAAAGATGCTGCTGGATCTCTTCAGTGCACAGCAAGCTATGCAACAGAGCTGTCCACTTGCCTGTCTCTCTTTCCTTTGTCGAGAAAACGTCCGTTGTATTGCCACTTCGGAGGTGCTCCCATTCGCCTGCAGGCCACTTTGCACAGCACAAACAATTGGCCTCTGCTCCCAAACCAAAAGAGGTAGGACTGAAAGATGCTGCTGGATCTCTTCAGTGCACAGCAAGCTATGCAACAGAGCCGTCCACTTGCCTGTCTCTCTTTCCTTTGTCGAGAAAACGTCCGTTGTATTGCCACTTCTGAGGTGCTCCCATTCGCCTGCAGGCCACTTTGCACAGCACAAACAATTGGCCTCTGCTCCCAAACCAAAAGAGGTAGGACTGAAAGATGCTGCTGGATCTCTTCAGTGCACAGCAAGCTATGCAACAGAGCCGTCCACTTGCCTGTCTCTCTTTCCTTTGTCGAGAAAACGTCCGTTGTATTGCCACTTCTGAGGTGCTCCCATTCGCCTGCAGGCCACTTTGCACAGCACAAACAATTGGCCTCTGCTCCCAAACCAAAAGAGGTAGGACTGAAAGATGCTGCTGGATCTCTTCAGTGCACAGCAAGCTATGCAACAGAGCCGTCCACTTTCCTGTCTCTCTTTCCTTTGTCGAGAAAACGTCCGTTGTATTGCCACTTCTGAGGTGCTCCCATTCGCCTGCAGGCCACTTTGCACAGCACGAACAATTGGCCTCTGCTCCCAAACCAAAAGAGGTAGGACTGAAAGATGCTGCTGGATCTCTTCAGTGCACAGCAAGCTATGCAACAGAGCCGTCCACTTTCCTGTCTCTCTTTCCTTTGTCGAGAAAACGTCCGTTGTATTGCCACTTCGGAGGTGCTCCCATTCGCCTGCAGGCCACTTTGCACAGCACAAACAATTGGCCTCTGCTCCCAAACCAAAAGAGGTAGGACTGAAAGATGCTGCTGGATCTCTTCAGTGCACAGCAAGCTATGCAACAGAGCCGTCCACTTGCCTGTCTCTCTTTCCTTTGTCGAGAAAACGTCCGTTGTATTGCCACTTCTGAGGTGCTCCCATTCGCCTGCAGGCCACTTTGCACAGCACAAACAATTGGCCTCTGCTCCCAAACCAAAAGAGGTAGGACTGAAAGATGCTGCTGGATCTCTTCAGTGCACAGCAAGCTATGCAACAGAGCCGTCCACTTGCCTGTCTCTCTTTCCTTTGTCGAGAAAACGTCCGTTGTATTGCCACTTCTGAGGTGCTCCCATTCGCCTGCAGCCCACTTTGCACAGCACAAACAATTGGCCTCTGCTCCCAAACCAAAAGAGGTAGGACTGAAAGATGCTGCTGGATCTCTTCAGTGCACAGCAAGCTATGCAACAGAGCCGTCCACTTGCCTGTCTCTCTTTCCTTTGTCGAGAAAACGTCCGTTGTATTGCCACTTCTGAGGTGCTCCCATTCGCCTGCAGGCCACTTTGCACAGCACAAACAATTGGCCTCTGCTCCCAAACCAAAAGAGGTAGGACTGAAAGATGCTGCTGGATCTCTTCAGTGCACAGCAAGCTATGCAACAGAGCCGTCCACTTGCCTGTCTCTCTTTCCTTTGTCGAGAAAACGTCCGTTGTATTGCCACTTCGGAGGTGCTCCCATTCGCCTGCAGGCCACTTTGCACAGCACAAACAATTGGCCTCTGCTCCCAAACCAAAAGAGGTAGGACTGAAAGATGCTGCTGGATCTCTTCAGTGCACAGCAAGCTATGCAACAGAGCCGTCCACTTGCCTGTCTCTCTTTCCTTTGTCGAGAAAACGTCCGTTGTATTGCCACTTCTGAGGTGCTCCCATTCGCCTGCAGGCCACTTTGCACAGCACAAACAATTGGCCTCTGCTCCCAAACCAAAAGAGGTAGGACTGAAAGATGCTGCTGGATCTCTTCAGTGCACAGCAAGCTATGCAACAGAGCCGTCCACTTGCCTGTCTCTCTTTCCTTTGTCGAGAAAACGTCCGTTGTATTGCCACTTCTGAGGTGCTCCCATTCGCCTGCAGGCCACTTTGCACAGCACAAACAATTGGCCTCTGCTCCCAAACCAAAAGAGGTAGGACTGAAAGATGCTGCTGGATCTCTTCAGTGCACAGCAAGCTATGCAACAGAGCCGTCCACTTTCCTGTCTCTCTTTCCTTTGTCGAGAAAACGTCGTTGTATTGCCACTTCTGAGGTGCTCCCATTCGCCTGCAGGCCACTTTGCACAGCACAAACAATTGGCCTCTGCTCCCAAACCAAAAGAGGTAGGACTGAAAGATGCTGCTGGATCTCTTCAGTGCACAGCAAGCTATGCAACAGAGCTGTCCACTTTCCTGTCTCTCTTTCCTTTGTCGAGAAAACGTCCGTTGTATTGCCACTTCTGAGGTGCTCCCATTCGCCTGCAGGCCACTTTGCACAGCACAAACAATTGGCCTCTGCTCCCAAACCAAAAGAGGTAGGACTGAAAGATGCTGTTGGATCTCTTCAGTGCACAGCAAGCTATGCAACAGAGCCGTCCACTTGCCTGTCTCTCTTTCCTTTGTCGAGAAAACGTCCGTTGTATTGCCACTTCTGAGGTGCTCCCATTCGCCTGCAGGCCACTTTGCACAGCACAAACAATTGGCCTCTGCTCCCAAACCAAAAGAGGTAGGACTGAAAGATGCTGCTGGATCTCTTCAGTGCACAGCAAGCTATGCAACAGAGCCGTCCACTTGCCTGTCTCTCTTTCCTTTGTCGAGAAAACGTCCGTTGTATTGCCACTTCTGAGGTGCTCCCATTCGCCTGCAGCCCACTTTGCACAGCACAAACAATTGGCCTCTGCTCCCAAACCAAAAGAGGTAGGACTGAAAGATGCTGCTGGATCTCTTCAGTGCACAGCAAGCTATGCAACAGAGCCGTCCACTTGCCTGTCTCTCTTTCCTTTGTCGAGAAAACGTCCGTTGTATTGCCACTTCTGAGGTGCTCCCATTCGCCTGCAGCCCACTTTGCACAGCACAAACAATTGGCCTCTGCTCCCAAACCAAAAGAGGTAGGACTGAAAGATGCTGCTGGATCTCTTCAGTGCACAGCAAGCTATGCAACAGAGCCGTCCACTTGCCTGTCTCTCTTTCCTTTGTCGAGAAAACGTCCGTTGTATTGCCACTTCTGAGGTGCTCCCATTCGCCTGCAGGCCCACTTTGCACAGCACGAACAATTGGCCTCTGCTCCCAAACCAAAAGAGGTAGGACTGAAAGATGCTGCTGGATCTCTTCAGTGCACAGCAAGCTATGCAACAGAGCCGTCCACTTTCCTGTCTCTCTTTCCTTTGTCGAGAAAACGTCCGTTGTATTGCCACTTCTGAGGTGCTCCCATTCGCCTGCAGCCCACTTTGCACAGCACGAACAATTGGCCTCTGCTCCCAAACCAAAAGAGGTAGGACTGAAAGATGCTGCTGGATCTCTTCAGTGCACAGCAAGCTATCAACAGAGCCGTCCACTTTCCTGTCTCTCTTTCCTTTGTCGAGAAAACGTCCGTTGTATTGCCACTTCGGAGGTGCTCCCATTCGCCTGCAGGCCACTTTGCACAGCACAAACAATTGGCCTCTGCTCCCAAACCAAAAGAGGTAGGACTGAAAGATGCTAGCTGGATCTCTTCAGTGCACAGCAAGCTATGCAACAGAGCCGTCCACTTGCCTGTCTCTCTTTCCTTTGTCGAGAAAACGTCCGTTGTATTGCCACTTCTGAGGTGCTCCATTCGCCTGCAGGCCACTTTGCACAGCACAAACAATTGGCCTCTGCTCCCAAACCAAAAGAGGTAGGACTGAAAGATGCTGCTGGATCTCTTCAGTGCACAGCAAGCTATGCAACAGAGCCGTCCACTTTCCTGTCTCTCTTTCCTTTGTCGAGAAAACGTCCGTTGTATTGCCACTTCGGAGGTGCTCCATTCGCCTGCAGGCCACTTTGCACAGCACAAACAATTGGCCTCTGCTCCCAAACCAAAAGAGGTAGGACTGAAAGATGCTGCTGGATCTCTTCAGTGCACAGCAAGCTATGCAACAGAGCCGTCCACTTGCCTGTCTCTCTTTCCTTTGTCGAGAAAACGTCCGTTGTATTGCCACTTCTGAGGTGCTCCCATTCGCCTGCAGGCCACTTTGCACAGCACAAACAATTGGCCTCTGCTCCCAAACCAAAAGAGGTAGGACTGAAAGATGCTGCTGGATCTCTTCAGTGCACAGCAAGCTATGCAACAGAGCCGTCCACTTGCCTGTCTCTCTTTCCTTTGTCGAGAAAACGTCCGTTGTATTGCCACTTCTGAGGTGCTCCCATTCGCCTGCAGGCCACTTTGCACAGCACAAACAATTGGCCTCTGCTCCCAAACCAAAAGAGGTAGGACTGAAAGATGCTGCTGGATCTCTTCAGTGCACAGCAAGCTATGCAACAGAGCCGTCCACTTGCCTGTCTCTCTTTCCTTTGTCGAGAAAACGTCCGTTGTATTGCCACTTCTGAGGTGCTCCCATTCGCCTGCAGGCCACTTTGCACAGCACGAACAATTGGCCTCTGCTCCCAAACCAAAAGAGGTAGGACTGAAAGATGCTGCTGGATCTCTTCAGTGCACAGCAAGCTATGCAACAGAGCCGTCCACTTGCCTGTCTCTCTTTCCTTTGTCGAGAAAACGTCCGTTGTATTGCCACTTCGGAGGTGCTCCCATTCGCCTGCAGGCCACTTTGCACAGCACAAACAATTGGCCTCTGCTCCCAAACCAAAAGAGGTAGGACTGAAAGATGCTGCTGGATCTCTTCAGTGCACAGCAAGCTATGCAACAGAGCCGTCCACTTTCCTGTCTCTCTTTCCTTTGTCGAGAAAACGTCCGTTGTATTGCCACTTCTGAGGTGCTCCCATTCGCCTGCAGCCCACTTTGCACAGCACGAACAATTGGCCTCTGCTCCCAAACCAAAAGAGGTAGGACTGAAAGATGCTGCTGGATCTCTTCAGTGCACAGCAAGCTATGCAACAGAGCCGTCCACTTGCCTGTCTCTCTTTCCTTTGTCGAGAAAACGTCCGTTGTATTGCCACTTCTGAGGTGCTCCCATTCGCCTGCAGGCCCACTTTGCACAGCACAAACAATTGGCCTCTGCTCCCAAACCAAAAGAGGTAGGACTGAAAGATGCTGCTGGATCTCTTCAGTGCACAGCAAGCTATGCAACAGAGCCGTCCACTTTCCTGTCTCTCTTTCCTTTGTCGAGAAAACGTCCGTTGTATTGCCACTTCTGAGGTGCTCCCATTCGCCTGCAGCCACTTTGCACAGCACAAACAATTGGCCTCTGCTCCCAAACCAAAAGAGGTAGGACTGAAAGATGCTGCTGGATCTCTTCAGTGCACAGCAAGCTATGCAACAGAGCCGTCCACTTGCCTGTCTCTCTTTCCTTTGTCGAGAAAACGTCCGTTGTATTGCCACTTCTGAGGTGCTCCCATTCGCCTGCAGGCCACTTTGCACAGCACAAACAATTGGCCTCTGCTCCCAAACCAAAAGAGGTAGGACTGAAAGATGCTGCTGGATCTCTTCAGTGCACAGCAAGCTATGCAACAGAGCCGTCCACTTGCCTGTCTCTCTTTCCTTTGTCGAGAAAACGTCCGTTGTATTGCCACTTCTGAGGTGCTCCCATTCGCCTGCAGCCCACTTTGCACAGCACAAACAATTGGCCTCTGCTCCCAAACCAAAAGAGGTAGGACTGAAAGATGCTGCTGGATCTCTTCAGTGCACAGCAAGCTATGCAACAGAGCCGTCCACTTGCCTGTCTCTCTTTCCTTTGTCGAGAAAACGTCCGTTGTATTGCCACTTCTGAGGTGCTCCCATTCGCCTGCAGCCCACTTTGCACAGCACAAACAATTGGCCTCTGCTCCCAAACCAAAAGAGGTAGGACTGAAAGATGCTGCTGGATCTCTTCAGTGCACAGCAAGCTATGCAACAGAGCCGTCCACTTGCCTGTCTCTCTTTCCTTTGTCGAGAAAACGTCCGTTGTATTGCCACTTCTGAGGTGCTCCCATTCGCCTGCAGCCCACTTTGCACAGCACAAACAATTGGCCTCTGCTCCCAAACCAAAAGAGGTAGGACTGAAAGATGCTGCTGGATCTCTTCAGTGCACAGCAAGCTATGCAACAGAGCCGTCCACTTGCCTGTCTCTCTTTCCTTTGTCGAGAAAACGTCCGTTGTATTGCCACTTCTGAGGTGCTCCCATTCGCCTGCAGGCCACTTTGCACAGCACAAACAATTGGCCTCTGCTCCCAAACCAAAAGAGGTAGGACTGAAAGATGCTGCTGGATCTCTTCAGTGCACAGCAAGCTATGCAACAGAGCCGTCCACTTGCCTGTCTCTCTTTCCTTTGTCGAGAAAACGTCCGTTGTATTGCCACTTCTGAGGTGCTCCCTTTCGCCTGCAGCCCACTTTGCACAGCACAAACAATTGGCCTCTGCTCCCAAACCAAAAGAGGTAGGACTGAAAGATGCTGCTGGATCTCTTCAGTGCACAGCAAGCTATGCAACAGAGCCGTCCACTTGCCTGTCTCTCTTTCCTTTGTCGAGAAAACGTCCATTGTATTGCCACTTCTGAGGTGCTCCCATTCGCCTGCAGCCCACTTTGCACAGCACAAACAATTGGCCTCTGCTCCCAAACCAAAAGAGGTAGGACTGAAAGATGCTGCTGGATCTCTTCAGTGCACAGCAAGCTATGCAACAGAGCTGTCCACTTGCCTGTCTCTCTTTCCTTTGTCGAGAAAACGTCCGTTGTATTGCCACTTCTGAGGTGCTCCCATTCGCCTGCAGGCCACTTTGCACAGCACAAACAATTGGCCTCTGCTCCCAAACCAAAAGAGGTAGGACTGAAAGATGCTGCTGGATCTCTTCAGTGCACAGCAAGCTATGCAACAGAGCCGTCCACTTTCCTGTCTCTCTTTCCTTTGTCGAGAAAACGTCCGTTGTATTGCCACTTCTGAGGTGCTCCCATTCGCCTGCAGCCCACTTTGCACAGCACGAACAATTGGCCTCTGCTCCCAAACCAAAAGAGGTAGGACTGAAAGATGCTGCTGGATCTCTTCAGTGCACAGCAAGCTATGCAACAGAGCCGTCCACTTGCCTGTCTCTCTTTCCTTTGTCGAGAAAACGTCCGTTGTATTGCCACTTCGGAGGTGCTCCCATTCGCCTGCAGGCCACTTTGCACAGCACAAACAATTGGCCTCTGCTCCCAAACCAAAAGAGGTAGGACTGAAAGATGTTGCTGGATCTCTTCAGTGCACAGCAAGCTATGCAACAGAGCCGTCCACTTGCCTGTCTCTCTTTCCTTTGTCGAGAAAACGTCCGTTGTATTGCCACTTCTGAGGTGCTCCCATTCGCCTGCAGGCCACTTTGCACAGCACAAACAATTGGCCTCTGCTCCCAAACCAAAAGAGGTAGGACTGAAAGATGCTGCTGGATCTCTTCAGTGCACAGCAAGCTATGCAACAGAGCCGTCCACTTGCCTGTCTCTCTTTCCTTTGTCGAGAAAACGTCCGTTGTATTGCCACTTCTGAGGTGCTCCCATTCGCCTGCAGGCCACTTTGCACAGCACAAACAATTGGCCTCTGCTCCCAAACCAAAAGAGGTAGGACTGAAAGATGCTGCTGGATCTCTTCAGTGCACAGCAAGCTATGCAACAGAGCCGTCCACTTTCCTGTCTCTCTTTCCTTTGTCGAGAAAACGTCCGTTGTATTGCCACTTCTGAGGTGCTCCCATTCGCCTGCAGGCCACTTTGCACAGCACGAACAATTGGCCTCTGCTCCCAAACCAAAAGAGGTAGGACTGAAAGATGCTGCTGGATCTCTTCAGTGCACAGCAAGCTATGCAACAGAGCCGTCCACTTTCCTGTCTCTCTTTCCTTTGTCGAGAAAACGTCCGTTGTATTGCCACTTCTGAGGTGCTCCCATTCGCCTGCAGCCCACTTTGCACAGCACGAACAATTGGCCTCTGCTCCCAAACCAAAAGAGGTAGGACTGAAAGATGCTGCTGGATCTCTTCAGTGCACAGCAAGCTATGCAACAGAGCCGTCCACTTGCCTGTCTCTCTTTCCTTTGTCGAGAAAACGTCCGTTGTATTGCCACTTCTGAGGTGCTCCCATTCGCCTGCAGGCCACTTTGCACAGCACAAACAATTGGCCTCTGCTCCCAAACCAAAAGAGGTAGGACTGAAAGATGCTGCTGGATCTCTTCAGTGCACAGCAAGCTATGCAACAGAGCCGTCCACTTGCCTGTCTCTCTTTCCTTTGTCGAGAAAACGTCCGTTGTATTGCCACTTCTGAGGTGCTCCCATTCGCCTGCAGGCCACTTTGCACAGCACAAACAATTGGCCTCTGCTCCCAAACCAAAAGAGGTAGGACTGAAAGATGCTGCTGGATCTCTTCAGTGCACAGCAAGCTATGCAACAGAGCCGTCCACTTTCCTGTCTCTCTTTCCTTTGTCGAGAAAACGTCCGTTGTATTGCCACTTCTGAGGTGCTCCCGTTCGCCTGCAGGCCACTTTGCACAGCACAAACAATTGGCCTCTGCTCCCAAACCAAAAGAGGTAGGACTGAAAGATGCTGCTGGATCTCTTCAGTGCACAGCAAGCTATGCAACAGAGCCGTCCACTTTCCTGTCTCTCTTTCCTTTGTCGAGAAAACGTCCGTTGTATTGCCACTTCTGAGGTGCTCCCATTCTCCTGCAGGCCACTTTGCACAGCACGAACAATTGGCCTCTGCTCCCAAACCAAAAGAGGTAGGACTGAAAGATGCTGCTGGATCTCTTCAGTGCACAGCAAGCTATGCAACAGAGCCGTCCACTTGCCTGTCTCTCTTTCCTTTGTCGAGAAAACGTCCGTTGTATTGCCACTTCTGAGGTGCTCCCATTCGCCTGCAGCCCACTTTGCACAGCACAAACAATTGGCCTCTGCTCCCAAACCAAAAGAGGTAGGACTGAAAGATGCTGCTGGATCTCTTCAGTGCACAGCAAGCTATGCAACAGAGCCGTCCACTTGCCTGTCTCTCTTTCCTTTGTCGAGAAAACGTCCGTTGTATTGCCACTTCTGAGGTGCTCCCATTCGCCTGCAGCCCACTTTGCACAGCACAAACAATTGGCCTCTGCTCCCAAACCAAAAGAGGTAGGACTGAAAGATGCTGCTGGATCTCTTCAGTGCACAGCAAGCTATGCAACAGAGCCGTCTACTTGCCTGTCTCTCTTTCCTTTGTCGAGAAAACGTCCGTTGTATTGCCACTTCTGAGGTGCTCCCATTCACCTGCAGCCCACTTTGCACAGCACAAACAATTGGCCTCTGCTCCCAAACCAAAAGAGGTAGGACTGAAAGATGCTGCTGGATCTCTTCAGTGCACAGCAAGCTATACAACAGAGCCGTCCACTTTCCTGTCTCTCCTTCCTTTGTCGAGAAAACGTCCGTTGTATTGCCACTTCTGAGGTGCTCCCATTCGCCTGCAGGCCACTTTGCACAGCACAAACAATTGGCCTCTGCTCCCAAACCAAAAGAGGTAGGACTGAAAGATGCTGCTGGATCTCTTCAGTGCACAGCAAGCTATGCAACAGAGCCGTCCACTTGCCTGTCTCTCTTTCCTTTGTCGAGAAAACGTCCGTTGTATTGCCACTTCTGAGGTGCTCCCATTCGCCTGCAGGCCACTTTGCACAGCACGAACAATTGGCCTCTGCTCCCAAACCAAAAGAGGTAGGACTGAAAGATGCTGCTGGATCTCTTCAGTGCACAGCAAGCTATGCAACAGAGCCGTCCACTTTCCTGTCTCTCTTTCCTTTGTCGAGAAAACGTCCGTTGTATTGCCACTTCGGAGGTGCTCCCATTCGCCTGCAGGCCACTTTGCACAGCACAAACAATTGGCCTCTGCTCCCAAACCAAAAGAGGTAGGACTGAAAGATGCTGCTGGATCTCTTCAGTGCACAGCAAGCTATGCAACAGAGCCGTCCACTTGCCTGTCTCTCTTTTCTTTGTCGAGAAAACGTCCGTTGTATTGCCACTTCTGAGGTGCTCCCATTCGCCTGCAGCCCACTTTGCACAGCACAAACAATTGGCCTCTGCTCCCAAACCAAAAGAGGTAGGACTGAAAGATGCTGCTGGATCTCTTCAGTGCACAGCAAGCTATACAACAGAGCCGTCCACTTGCCTGTCTCTCTTTCCTTTGTCGAGAAAACGTCCGTTGTATTGCCACTTCTGAGGTGCTCCCATTCGCCTGCAGCCCACTTTGCACAGCACAAACAATTGGCCTCTGCTCCCAAACCAAAAGAGGTAGGACTGAAAGATGCTGCTGGATCTCTTCAGTGCACAGCAAGCTATGCAACAGAGCCGTCCACTTTCCTGTCTCTCTTTCCTTTGTCGAGAAAACGTCCGTTGTATTGCCACTTCTGAGGTGCTCCCATTCGCCTGCAGCCCACTTTGCACAGCACGAACAATTGGCCTCTGCTCCCAAACCAAAAGAGGTAGGACTGAAAGATGCTGCTGGATCTCTTCAGTGCACAGCAAGCTATGCAACAGAGCCGTCCACTTTCCTGTCTCTCTTTCCTTTGTCGAGAAAACGTCCGTTGTATTGCCACTTCTGAGGTGCTCCCATTCGCCTGCAGCCCACTTTGCACAGCACAAACAATTGGCCTCTGCTCCCAAACCAAAAGAGGTAGGACTGAAAGATGCTGCTGGATCTCTTCAGTGCACAGCAAGCTATGCAACAGAGCCGTCCACTTGCCTGTCTCTCTTTCCTTTGTCGAGAAAACGTCCGTTGTATTGCCACTTCGGAGGTGCTCCCATTCGCCTGCAGCCCGCTTTGCACAGCACAAACAATTGGCCTCTGCTCCCAAACCAAAAGAGGTAGGACTGAAAGATGCTGCTGGATCTCTTCAGTGCACAGCAAGCTATGCAACAGAGCCGTCCACTTGCCTGTCTCTCTTTCCTTTGTCGAGAAAACGTCCGTTGTATTGCCACTTCTGAGGTGCTCCCATTCGCCTGCAGCCCACTTTGCACAGCACAAACAATTGGCCTCTGCTCCCAAACCAAAAGAGGTAGGACTGAAAGATGCTGCTGGATCTCTTCAGTGCACAGCAAGCTATGCAACAGAGCCGTCCACTTGCCTGTCTCTCTTTCCTTTGTCGAGAAAACGTCCGTTGTATTGCCACTTCTGAGGTGCTCCCATTCGCCTGCAGCCCACTTTGCACAGCACAAACAATTGGCCTCTGCTCCCAAACCAAAAGAGGTAGGACTGAAAGATGCTGCTGGATCTCTTCAGTGCACAGCAAGCTATGCAACAGAGCCGTCCACTTGCCTGTCTCTCTTTCCTTTGTCGAGAAAACGTCCGTTGTATTGCCACTTCTGAGGTGCTCCCATTCGCCTGCAGCCCACTTTGCACAGCACAAACAATTGGCCTCTGCTCCCAAACCAAAAGAGGTAGGACTGAAAGATGCTGCTGGATCTCTTCAGTGCACAGCAAGCTATGCAACAGAGCCGTCCACTTTCCTGTCTCTCTTTCCTTTGTCGAGAAAACGTCCGTTGTATTGCCACTTCGGAGGTGCTCCCATTCGCCTGCAGGCCACTTTGCACAGCACAAACAATTGGCCTCTGCTCCCAAACCAAAAGAGGTAGGACTGAAAGATGCTGCTGGATCTCTTCAGTGCACAGCAAGCTATGCAACAGAGCCGTCCACTTGCCTGTCTCTCTTTCCTTTGTCGAGAAAACGTCCGTTGTATTGCCACTTCTGAGGTGCTCCCATTCGCCTGCAGCCCACTTTGCACAGCACAAACAATTGGCCTCTGCTCCCAAACCAAAAGAGGTAGGACTGAAAGATGCTGCTGGATCTCTTCAGTGCACAGCAAGCTATGCAACAGAGCCGTCCACTTGCCTGTCTCTCTTTCCTTTGTCGAGAAAACGTCCGTTGTATTGCCACTTCTGAGGTGCTCCCGTTCGCCTGCAGGCCACTTTGCACAGCACAAACAATTGGCCTCTGCTCCCAAACCAAAAGAGGTAGGACTGAAAGATGCTGCTGGATCTCTTCAGTGCACAGCAAGCTATGCAACAGAGCCGTCCACTTTCCTGTCTCTCTTTCCTTTGTCGAGAAAACGTCCGTTGTATTGCCACTTCTGAGGTGCTCCCATTCTCCTGCAGGCCACTTTGCACAGCACGAACAATTGGCCTCTGCTCCCAAACCAAAAGAGGTAGGACTGAAAGATGCTGCTGGATCTCTTCAGTGCACAGCAAGCTATGCAACAGAGCCGTCCACTTGCCTGTCTCTCTTTCCTTTGTCGAGAAAACGTCCGTTGTATTGCCACTTCGGAGGTGCTCCCATTCGCCTGCAGCCCACTTTGCACAGCACAAACAATTGGCCTCTGCTCCCAAACCAAAAGAGGTAGGACTGAAAGATGCTGCTGGATCTCTTCAGTGCACAGCAAGCTATGCAACAGAGCCGTCCACTTGCCTGTCTCTCTTTCCTTTGTCGAGAAAACGTCCGTTGTATTGCCACTTCTGAGGTGCTCCCTTTCGCCTGCAGCCCACTTTGCACAGCACAATTGGCCTCTGCTCCCAAACCAAAAGAGGTAGGACTGAAAGACGCTGCTGGATCTCTTCAGTGCACAGCAAGCTATGCAACAGAGCCGTCCACTTTCCTGTCTCTCTTTCCTTTGTCGAGAAAACGTCCGTTGTATTGCCACTTCGGAGGTGCTCCCATTCGCCTGCAGCCCACTTTGCACAGCACAAACAATTGGCCTCTGCTCCCAAACCAAAAGAGGTAGGACTGAAAGACGCTGCTGGATCTCTTCAGTGCACAGCAAGCTATGCAACAGAGCCGTCCACTTGCCTGTCTCTCTTTCCTTTGTCGAGAAAACGTCCGTTGTATTGCCACTTCGGAGGTGCTCCCATTCGCCTGCAGCCCACTTTGCACAGCACAAACAATTGGCCTCTGCTCCCAAACCAAAAGAGGTAGGACTGAAAGATGCTGCTGGATCTCTTCAGTGCACAGCAAGCTATGCAACAGAGCCGTCCACTTGCCTGTCTCTCTTTCCTTTGTCGAGAAAACGTCCGTTGTATTGCCACTTCTGAGGTGCTCCCATTCGCCTGCAGCCCACTTTGCACAGCACAAACAATTGGCCTCTGCTCCCAAACCAAAAGAGGTAGGACTGAAAGATGCTGCTGGATCTCTTCAGTGCACAGCAAGCTATGCAACAGAGCCGTCCACTTGCCTGTCTCTCTTTCCTTTGTCGAGAAAACGTCCGTTGTATTGCCACTTCTGAGGTGCTCCCATTCGCCTGCAGGCCACTTTGCACAGCACAAACAATTGGCCTCTGCTCCCAAACCAAAAGAGGTAGGACTGAAAGATGCTGCTGGATCTCTTCAGTGCACAGCAAGCTATGCAACAGAGCCGTCCACTTGCCTGTCTCTCTTTCCTTTGTCGAGAAAACGTCCGTTGTATTGCCACTTCTGAGGTGCTCCCATTCGCCTGCAGCCCACTTTGCACAGCACAAACAATTGGCCTCTGCTCCCAAACCAAAAGAGGTAGGACTGAAAGATGCTGCTGGATCTCTTCAGTGCACAGCAAGCTATGCAACAGAGCCGTCCACTTTCCTGTCTCTCTTTCCTTTGTCGAGAAAACGTCCGTTGTATTGCCACTTCTGAGGTGCTCCCATTCGCCTGCAGCCCACTTTGCACAGCACGAACAATTGGCCTCTGCTCCCAAACCAAAAGAGGTAGGACTGAAAGATGCTGCTGGATCTCTTCAGTGCACAGCAAGCTATGCAACAGAGCCGTCCACTTGCCTGTCTCTCTTTCCTTTGTCGAGAAAACGTCCGTTGTATTGCCACTTCTGAGGTGCTCCCATTCGCCTGCAGGCCACTTTGCACAGCACGAACAATTGGCCTCTGCTCCCAAACCAAAAGAGGTAGGACTGAAAGATGCTGCTGGATCTCTTCAGTGCACAGCAAGCTATGCAACAGAGCCGTCCACTTTCCTGTCTCTCTTTCCTTTGTCGAGAAAACGTCCGTTGTATTGCCACTTCGGAGGTGCTCCCATTCGCCTGCAGGCCACCTTGCACAGCACAAACAATTGGCCTCTGCTCCCAAACCAAAAGAGGTAGGACTGAAAGATGCTGCTGGATCTCTTCAGTGCACAGCAAGCTATGCAACAGAGCCGTCCACTTTCCTGTCTCTCTTTCCTTTGTCGAGAAAACGTCCGTTGTATTGCCACTTCTGAGGTGCTCCCATTCGCCTGCAGCCCACTTTGCACAGCACAAACAATTGGCCTCTGCTCCCAAACCAAAAGAGGTAGGACTGAAAGATGCTGCTGGATCTCTTCAGTGCACAGCAAGCTATGCAACAGAGCCGTCCACTTTCCTGTCTCTCTTTCCTTTGTCGAGAAAACGTCCGTTGTATTGCCACTTCTGAGGTGCTCCCATTCGCCTGCAGCCCACTTTGCACAGCACAAACAATTGGCCTCTGCTCCCAAACCAAAAGAGGTAGGACTGAAAGATGCTGCTGGATCTCTTCAGTGCACAGCAAGCTATGCAACAGAGCCGTCCACTTGCCTGTCTCTCTTTCCTTTGTCGAGAAAACGTCCGTTGTATTGCCACTTCTGAGGTGCTCCCATTCGCCTGCAGCCCACTTTGCACAGCACAAACAATTGGCCTCTGCTCCCAAACCAAAAGAGGTAGGACTGAAAGATGCTGCTGGATCTCTTCAGTGCACAGCAAGCTATGCAACAGAGCCATCCACTTTCCTGTCTCTCTTTCCTTTGTCGAGAAAACGTCCGTTGTATTGCCACTTCTGAGGTGCTCCCATTCTCCTGCAGGCCACTTTGCACAGCACGAACAATTGGCCTCTGCTCCCAAACCAAAAGAGGTAGGACTGAAAGATGCTGCTGGATCTCTTCAGTGCACAGCAAGCTATGCAACAGAGCCGTCCACTTGCCTGTCTCTCTTTCCTTTGTCGAGAAAACGTCCGTTGTATTGCCACTTCGGAGGTGCTCCCATTCGCCTGCAGCCCACTTTGCACAGCACAAACAATTGGCCTCTGCTCCCAAACCAAAAGAGGTAGGACTGAAAGATGCTGCTGGATCTCTTCAGTGCACAGCAAGCTATGCAACAGAGCCGTCCACTTGCCTGTCTCTCTTTCCTTTGTCGAGAAAACGTCCGTTGTATTGCCACTTCTGAGGTGCTCCCTTTCGCCTGCAGCCCACTTTGCACAGCACAAACAATTGGCCTCTGCTCCCAAACCAAAAGAGGTAGGACTGAAAGACGCTGCTGGATCTCTTCAGTGCACAGCAAGCTATGCAACAGAGCCGTCCACTTGCCTGTCTCTCTTTCCTTTGTCGAGAAAACGTCCGTTGTATTGCCACTTCTGAGGTGCTCCCATTCGCCTGCAGCCCACTTTGCACAGCACAAACAATTGGCCTCTGCTCCCAAACCAAAAGAGGTAGGACTGAAAGATGCTGCTGGATCTCTTCAGTGCACAGCAAGCTATGCAACAGAGCCGTCCACTTGCCTGTCTCTCTTTCCTTTGTCGAGAAAACGTCCGTTGTATTGCCACTTCTGAGGTGCTCCCATTCGCCTGCAGGCCACTTTGCACAGCACAAACAATTGGCCTCTGCTCCCAAACCAAAAGAGGTAGGACTGAAAGATGCTGCTGGATCTCTTCAGTGCACAGCAAGCTATGCAACAGAGCCGTCCACTTGCCTGTCTCTCTTTCCTTTGTCGAGAAAACGTCCGTTGTATTGCCACTTCGGAGGTGCTCCCATTCGCCTGCAGGCCACTTTGCACAGCACAAACAATTGGCCTCTGCTCCCAAACCAAAAGAGGTAGGACTGAAAGATGCTGCTGGATCTCTTCAGTGCACAGCAAGCTATGCAACAGAGCCGTCCACTTGCCTGTCTCTCTTTCCTTTGTCGAGAAAACGTCCGTTGTATTGCCACTTCTGAGGTGCTCCCATTCGCCTGCAGGCCACTTTGCACAGCACAAACAATTGGCCTCTGCTCCCAAACCAAAAGAGGTAGGACTGAAAGATGCTGCTGGATCTCTTCAGTGCACAGCAAGCTATGCAACAGAGCCGTCCACTTGCCTGTCTCTCTTTCCTTTGTCGAGAAAACGTCCGTTGTATTGCCACTTCTGAGGTGCTCCCATTCGCCTGCAGCCCACTTTGCACAGCACAAACAATTGGCCTCTGCTCCCAAACCAAAAGAGGTAGGACTGAAAGATGCTGCTGGATCTCTTCAGTGCACAGCAAGCTATGCAACAGAGCCGTCCACTTTCCTGTCTCTCTTTCCTTTGTCGAGAAAACGTCCGTTGTATTGCCACTTCTGAGGTGCTCCCATTCGCCTGCAGCCCACTTTGCACAGCACGAACAATTGGCCTCTGCTCCCAAACCAAAAGAGGTAGGACTGAAAGATGCTGCTGGATCTCTTCAGTGCACAGCAAGCTATGCAACAGAGCCGTCCACTTGCCTGTCTCTCTTTCCTTTGTCGAGAAAACGTCCGTTGTATTGCCACTTCTGAGGTGCTCCCATTCGCCTGCAGGCCACTTTGCACAGCACAAACAATTGGCCTCTGCTCCCAAACCAAAAGAGGTAGGACTGAAAGATGCTGTTGGATCTCTTCAGTGCACAGCAAGCTATGCAACAGAGCCGTCCACTTGCCTGTCTCTCTTTCCTTTGTCGAGAAAACGTCCGTTGTATTGCCACTTCTGAGGTGCTCCCATTCGCCTGCAGGCCACTTTGCACAGCACAAACAATTGGCCTCTGCTCCCAAACCAAAAGAGGTAGGACTGAAAGATGCTGCTGGATCTCTTCAGTGCACAGCAAGCTATGCAACAGAGCCGTCCACTTGCCTGTCTCTCTTTCCTTTGTCGAGAAAACGTCCGTTGTATTGCCACTTCTGAGGTGCTCCCATTCGCCTGCAGCCCACTTTGCACAGCACAAACAATTGGCCTCTGCTCCCAAACCAAAAGAGGTAGGACTGAAAGATGCTGCTGGATCTCTTCAGTGCACAGCAAGCTATGCAACAGAGCCGTCCACTTGCCTGTCTCTCTTTCCTTTGTCGAGAAAACGTCCGTTGTATTGCCACTTCTGAGGTGCTCCCATTCGCCTGCAGGCCACTTTGCACAGCACAAACAATTGGCCTCTGCTCCCAAACCAAAAGAGGTAGGACTGAAAGATGCTGCTGGATCTCTTCAGTGCACAGCAAGCTATGCAACAGAGCCGTCCACTTGCCTGTCTCTCTTTCCTTTGTCGAGAAAACGTCCGTTGTATTGCCACTTCTGAGGTGCTCCCATTCGCCTGCAGCCCACTTTGCACAGCACGAACAATTGGCCTCTGCTCCCAAACCAAAAGAGGTAGGACTGAAAGATGCTGCTGGATCTCTTCAGTGCACAGCAAGCTATGCAACAGAGCCGTCCACTTTCCTGTCTCTCTTTCCTTTGTCGAGAAAACGTCCGTTGTATTGCCACTTCTGAGGTGCTCCCATTCGCCTGCAGCCCACTTTGCACAGCACGAACAATTGGCCTCTGCTCCCAAACCAAAAGAGGTAGGACTGAAAGATGCTGCTGGATCTCTTCAGTGCACAGCAAGCTATGCAACAGAGCCGTCCACTTTCCTGTCTCTATTTCCTTTGTCGAGAAAACGTCCGTTGTATTGCCACTTCGGAGGTGCTCCCATTCGCCTGCAGGCCACTTTGCACAGCACAAACAATTGGCCTCTGCTCCCAAACCAAAAGAGGTAGGACTGAAAGATGCTGCTGGATCTCTTCAGTGCACAGCAAGCTATGCAACAGAGCCGTCCACTTGCCTGTCTCTCTTTCCTTTGTCGAGAAAACGTCCGTTGTATTGCCACTTCTGAGGTGCTCCCATTCGCCTGCAGGCCACTTTGCACAGCACAAACAATTGGCCTCTGCTCCCAAACCAAAAGAGGTAGGACTGAAAGATGCTGCTGGATCTCTTCAGTGCACAGCAAGCTATGCAACAGAGCCGTTACTTGCCTGTCTCTCTTTCCTTTGTCGAGAAAACGTCCGTTGTATTGCCACTTCTGAGGTGCTCCCATTCGCCTGCAGGCCACTTTGCACAGCACAAACAATTGGCCTCTGCTCCCAAACCAAAAGAGGTAGGACTGAAAGATGCTGCTGGATCTCTTCAGTGCACAGCAAGCTATGCAACAGAGCCGTCCACTTGCCTGTCTCTCTTTCCTTTGTCGAGAAAACGTCCGTTGTATTGCCACTTCGGAGGTGCTCCCATTCGCCTGCAGGCCACTTTGCACAGCACAAACAATTGGCCTCTGCTCCCAAACCAAAAGAGGTAGGACTGAAAGATGCTGCTGGATCTCTTCAGTGCACAGCAAGCTATGCAACAGAGCCGTCCACTTGCCTGTCTCTCTTTCCTTTGTCGAGAAAACGTCCGTTGTATTGCCACTTCTGAGGTGCTCCCATTCGCCTGCAGCCCACTTTGCACAGCACAAACAATTGGCCTCTGCTCCCAAACCAAAAGAGGTAGGACTGAAAGATGCTGCTGGATCTCTTCAGTGCACAGCAAGCTATGCAACAGAGCCGTCCACTTGCCTGTCTCTCTTTCCTTTGTCGAGAAAACGCCCGTTGTATTGCCACTTCTGAGGTGCTCCCATTCGCCTGCAGCCCACTTTGCACAGCACAAACAATTGGCCTCTGCTCCCAAACCAAAAGAGGTAGGACTGAAAGATGCTGCTGGATCTCTTCAGTGCACAGCAAGCTATGCAACAGAGCCGTCCACTTGCCTGTCTCTCTTTCCTTTGTCGAGAAAACGTCCGTTGTATTGCCACTTCTGAGGTGCTCCCATTCGCCTGCAGCCCACTTTGCACAGCACAAACAATTGGCCTCTGCTCCCAAACCAAAAGAGGTAGGACTGAAAGATGCTGCTGGATCTCTTCAGTGCACAGCAAGCTATGCAACAGAGCCGTCCACTTGCCTGTCTCTCTTTCCTTTGTCGAGAAAACGTCCGTTGTATTGCCACTTCTGAGGTGCTCCCATTCGCCTGCAGCCCACTTTGCACAGCACAAACAATTGGCCTCTGCTCCCAAACCAAAAGAGGTAGGACTGAAAGATGCTGCTGGATCTCTTCAGTGCACAGCAAGCTATGCAACAGAGCCGTCCACTTGCCTGTCTCTCTTTCCTTTGTCGAGAAAACGTCCGTTGTATTGCCACTTCTGAGGTGCTCCCATTCGCCTGCAGGCCACTTTGCACAGCACGAACAATTGGCCTCTGCTCCCAAACCAAAAGAGGTAGGACTGAAAGATGCTGCTGGATCTCTTCAGTGCACAGCAAGCTATGCAACAGAGCCGTCCACTTTCCTGTCTCTCTTTCCTTTGTTGAGAAAACGTCCGTTGTATTGCCACTTCTGAGGTGCTCCCATTCGCCTGCAGCCCACTTTGCACAGCACAAACAATTGGCCTCTGCTCCCAAACCAAAAGAGGTAGGACTGAAAGATGCTGCTGGATCTCTTCAGTGCACAGCAAGCTATGCAACAGAGCCGTCCACTTGCCTGTCTCTCTTTCCTTTGTCGAGAAAACGTCCGTTGTATTGCCACTTCTGAGGTGCTCCCATTCGCCTGCAGCCCACTTTGCACAGCACAAACAATTGGCCTCTGCTCCCAAACCAAAAGAGGTAGGACTGAAAGATGCTGCTGGATCTCTTCAGTGCACAGCAAGCTATGCAACAGAGCTGTCCACTTGCCTGTCTCTCTTTCCTTTGTCGAGAAAACGTCCGTTGTATTGCCACTTCTGAGGTGCTCCCATTCGCCTGCAGCCCACTTTGCACAGCACAAACAATTGGCCTCTGCTCCCAAACCAAAAGAGGTAGGACTGAAAGATGCTGCTGGATCTCTTCAGTGCACAGCAAGCTATGCAACAGAGCCGTCCACTTGCCTGTCTCTCTTTCCTTTGTCGAGAAAACGTCCGTTGTATTGCCACTTCTGAGGTGCTCCCATTCGCCTGCAGCCCACTTTGCACAGCACGAACAATTGGCCTCTGCTCCCAAACCAAAAGAGGTAGGACTGAAAGATGCTGCTGGATCTCTTCAGTGCACAGCAAGCTATGCAACAGAGCCGTCCACTTGCCTGTCTCTCTTTCCTTTGTCGAGAAAACGTCCGTTGTATTGCCACTTCGGAGGTGCTCCCATTCGCCTGCAGGCCACTTTGCACAGCACAAACAATTGGCCTCTGCTCCCAAACCAAAAGAGGTAGGACTGAAAGATGTTGCTGGATCTCTTCAGTGCACAGCAAGCTATGCAACAGAGCCGTCCACTTGCCTGTCTCTCTTTCCTTTGTCGAGAAAACGTCCGTTGTATTGCCACTTCTGAGGTGCTCCCATTCGCCTGCAGGCCACTTTGCACAGCACAAACAATTGGCCTCTGCTCCCAAACCAAAAGAGGTAGGACTGAAAGATGCTGCTGGATCTCTTCAGTGCACAGCAAGCTATGCAACAGAGCCGTCCACTTGCCTGTCTCTCTTTCCTTTGTCGAGAAAACGTCCGTTGTATTGCCACTTCTGAGGTGCTCCCATTCGCCTGCAGGCCACTTTGCACAGCACAAACAATTGGCCTCTGCTCCCAAACCAAAAGAGGTAGGACTGAAAGATGCTGCTGGATCTCTTCAGTGCACAGCAAGCTATGCAACAGAGCCGTCCACTTTCCTGTCTCTCTTTCCTTTGTCGAGAAAAACGTCCGTTGTATTGCCACTTCTGAGGTGCTCCCATTCGCCTGCAGGCCACTTTGCACAGCACGAACAATTGGCCTCTGCTCCCAAACCAAAAGAGGTAGGACTGAAAGATGCTGCTGGATCTCTTCAGTGCACAGCAAGCTATGCAACAGAGCCGTCCACTTTCCTGTCTCTCTTTCCTTTGTCGAGAAAACGTCCGTTGTATTGCCACTTCTGAGGTGCTCCCATTCGCCTGCAGCCCACTTTGCACAGCACGAACAATTGGCCTCTGCTCCCAAACCAAAAGAGGTAGGACTGAAAGATGCTGCTGGATCTCTTCAGTGCACAGCAAGCTATGCAACAGAGCCGTCCACTTGCCTGTCTCTCTTTCCTTTGTCGAGAAAACGTCCGTTGTATTGCCACTTCTGAGGTGCTCCCATTCGCCTGCAGGCCACTTTGCACAGCACAAACAATTGGCCTCTGCTCCCAAACCAAAAGAGGTAGGACTGAAAGATGCTGCTGGATCTCTTCAGTGCACAGCAAGCTATGCAACAGAGCCGTCCACTTGCCTGTCTCTCTTTCCTTTGTCGAGAAAACGTCCGTTGTATTGCCACTTCTGAGGTGCTCCCATTCGCCTGCAGCCCACTTTGCACAGCACAAACAATTGGCCTCTGCTCCCAAACCAAAAGAGGTAGGACTGAAAGATGCTGCTGGATCTCTTCAGTGCACAGCAAGCTATGCAACAGAGCCGTCCACTTGCCTGTCTCTCTTTCCTTTGTCGAGAAAACGTCCGTTGTATTGCCACTTCTGAGGTGCTCCCGTTCGCCTGCAGGCCACTTTGCACAGCACAAACAATTGGCCTCTGCTCCCAAACCAAAAGAGGTAGGACTGAAAGATGCTGCTGGATCTCTTCAGTGCACAGCAAGCTATGCAACAGAGCCGTCCACTTTCCTGTCTCTCTTTCCTTTGTCGAGAAAACGTCCGTTGTATTGCCACTTCTGAGGTGCTCCCATTCTCCTGCAGGCCACTTTGCACAGCACGAACAATTGGCCTCTGCTCCCAAACCAAAAGAGGTAGGACTGAAAGATGCTGCTGGATCTCTTCAGTGCACAGCAAGCTATGCAACAGAGCCGTCCACTTGCCTGTCTCTCTTTCCTTTGTCGAGAAAACGTCCGTTGTATTGCCACTTCTGAGGTGCTCCCATTCGCCTGCAGGCCACTTTGCACAGCACGAACAATTGGCCTCTGCTCCCAAACCAAAAGAGGTAGGACTGAAAGATGCTGCTGGATCTCTTCAGTGCACAGCAAGCTATGCAACAGAGCCGTCCACTTTCCTGTCTCTCTTTCCTTTGTCGAGAAAACGTCCGTTGTATTGCCACTTCGGAGGTGCTCCCATTCGCCTGCAGGCCACTTTGCACAGCACAAACAATTGGCCTCTGCTCCCAAACCAAAAGAGGTAGGACTGAAAGATGCTGCTGGATCTCTTCAGTGCACAGCAAGCTATGCAACAGAGCCGTCCACTTGCCTGTCTCTCTTTTCTTTGTCGAGAAAACGTCCGTTGTATTGCCACTTCTGAGGTGCTCCCATTCGCCTGCAGCCCACTTTGCACAGCACAAACAATTGGCCTCTGCTCCCAAACCAAAAGAGGTAGGACTGAAAGATGCTGCTGGATCTCTTCAGTGCACAGCAAGCTATACAACAGAGCCGTCCACTTGCCTGTCTCTCTTTCCTTTGTCGAGAAAACGTCCGTTGTATTGCCACTTCTGAGGTGCTCCCATTCGCCTGCAGCCCACTTTGCACAGCACAAACAATTGGCCTCTGCTCCCAAACCAAAAGAGGTAGGACTGAAAGATGCTGCTGGATCTCTTCAGTGCACAGCAAGCTATGCAACAGAGCCGTCCACTTTCCTGTCTCTCTTTCCTA
>JBCFXG010001362.1:0-29809 GCA_039720435.1 Amazona ochrocephala | reverse complement strand
TCTCCCATTCGCCTGCAGCCCACTTTGCACAGCACAAACAATTGGCCTCTGCTCCCAAACCAAAAGAGGTAGGACTGAAAGATGCTGCTGGATCTCTTCAGTGCACAGCAAGCTATGCAACAGAGCCGTCCACTTTCCTGTCTCTCTTTCCTTTGTCGAGAAAACGTCCGTTGTATTGCCACTTCTGAGGTGCTCCCATTCGCCTGCAGCCCACTTTGCACAGCACAAACAATTGGCCTCTGCTCCCAAACCAAAAGAGGTAGGACTGAAAGGTGCTGCTGGATCTCTTCAGTGCACAGCAAGCTATGCAACAGAGCCGTCCACTTTCCTGTCTCTCTTTCCTTTGTCGAGAAAACGTCCGTTGTATTGCCACTTCTGAGGTGCTCCCATTCGCCTGCAGCCCACTTTGCACAGCACAAACAATTGGCCTCTGCTCCCAAACCAAAAGAGGTAGGACTGAAAGGTGCTTGCTGGATCTCTTCAGTGCACAGCAAGCTATGCAACAGAGCCGTCCACTTTCCTGTCTCTCTTTCCTTTGTCGAGAAAACGTCCGTTGTATTGCCACTTCTGAGGTGCTCCCATTCGCCTGCAGCCCACTTTGCACAGCACAAACAATTGGCCTCTGCTCCCAAACCAAAAGAGGTAGGACTGAAAGATGCTGCTGGATCTCTTCAGTGCACAGCAAGCTATGCAACAGAGCCGTCCACTTTCCTGTCTCTCTTTCCTTTGTCGAGAAAACGTCCGTTGTATTGCCACTTCTGAGGTGCTCCCATTCGCCTGCAGCCCACTTTGCACAGCACAAACAATTGGCCTCTGCTCCCAAACCAAAAGAGGTAGGACTGAAAGATGCTGCTGGATCTCTTCAGTGCACAGCAAGCTATGCAACAGAGCCGTCCACTTTCCTGTCTCTCTTTCCTTTGTCGAGAAAACGTCCGTTGTATTGCCACTTCTGAGGTGCTCCCATTCGGCCTGCAGCCCACTTTGCACAGCACAAACAATTGGCCTCTGCTCCCAAACCAAAAGAGGTAGGACTGAAAGATGCTGCTGGATCTCTTCAGTGCACAGCAAGCTATGCAACAGAGCCGTCCACTTGCCTCTCTCTCTTTCCTTTGTCGAGAAAACGTCCGTTGTATTGCCACTTCTGAGGTGCTCCCATTCGCCTGCAGCCCACTTTGCACAGCACAAACAATTGGCCTCTGCTCCCAAACCAAAAGAGGTAGGACTGAAAGATGCTGCTGGATCTCTTCAGTGCACAGCAAGCTATGCAACAGAGCCGTCCACTTTCCTGTCTCTCTTTCCTTTGTCGAGAAAAACGTCCGTTGTATTGCCACTTCTGAGGTGCTCCCATTCGCCTGCAGCCCACTTTGCACAGCACAAACAATTGGCCTCTGCTCCCAAACCAAAAGAGGTAGGACTGAAAGATGCTGCTGGATCTCTTCAGTGCACAGCAAGCTATGCAACAGAGCCGTCCACTTTCCTGTCTCTCTTTCCTTTGTCGAGAAAACGTCCGTTGTATTGCCACTTCTGAGGTGCTCCCATTCGCCTGCAGCCTACTTTGCACAGCACAAACAATTGGCCTCTGCTCCCAAACCAAAAGAGGTAGGACTGAAAGATGCTGCTGGATCTCTTCAGTGCACAGCAAGCTATGCAACAGAGCCGTCCACTTTCCTGTCTCTCTTTCCTTTGTCGAGAAAACGTCCGTTGTATTGCCACTTCTGAGGTGCTCCCATTCGCCTGCAGCCCACTTTGCACAGCACAAACAATTGGCCTCTGCTCCCAAACCAAAAGAGGTAGGACTGAAAGATGCTGCTGGATCTCTTCAGTGCACAGCAAGCTATGCAACAGAGCCGTCCACTTTCCTGTCTCTCTTTCCTTTGTCGAGAAAACGTCCGTTGTATTGCCACTTCTGAGGTGCTCCCATTCGCCTGCAGCCCACTTTGCACAGCACAAACAATTGGCCTCTGCTCCCAAACCAAAAGAGGTAGGACTGAAAGATGCTGCCGGATCTCTTCAGTGCACAGCAAGCTATGCAACAGAGCCGTCCACTTTCCTGTCTCTCTTTCCTTTGTCGAGAAAACGTCCGTTGTATTGCCACTTCTGAGGTCTCCCATTCGCCTGCAGCCCAGTTTGCACAGCACAAACAATTGGCCTCTGCTCCCAAACCAAAAGAGGTAGGACTGAAAGGTGCTGCTGGATCTCTTCAGTGCACAGCAAGCTATGCAACAGAGCCGTCCACTTTCCTGTCTCTCTTTCCTTTGCCGAGAAAACGTCCGTTGTATTGCCACTTCTGAGGTGCTCCCATTCGCCTGCAGCCCACTTTGCACAGCACAAACAATTGGCCTCTGCTCCCAAACCAAAAGAGGTAGGACTGAAAGGTGCTGCTGGATCTCTTCAGTGCACAGCAAGCTATGCAACAGAGCCGTCCACTTTCCTGTCTCTCTTTCCTTTGTCGAGAAAACGTCCGTTGTATTGCCACTTCTGAGGTGCTCCCATTCGCCTGCAGCCCAGTTTGCACAGCACAAACAATTGGCCTCTGCTCCCAAACCAAAAGAGGTAGGACTGAAAGGTGCTGCTGGATCTCTTCAGTGCACAGCAAGCTATGCAACAGAGCCGTCCACTTTCCTGTCTCTCTTTCCTTTGTCGAGAAAACGTCCGTTGTATTGCCACTTCTGAGGTGCTCCCATTCGCCTGCAGCCCACTTTGCACAGCACAAACAATTGGCCTCTGCTCCCAAACCAAAAGAGGTAGGACTGAAAGATGCTGCTGGATCTCTTCAGTGCACAGCAAGCTATGCAACAGAGCCGTCCACTTTCCTGTCTCTCTTTCCTTTGTCGAGAAAACGTCCGTTGTATTGCCACTTCTGAGGTGCTCCCATTCGCCTGCAGCCCACTTTGCACAGCACAAACAATTGGCCTCTGCTCCCAAACCAAAAGAGGTAGGACTGAAAGATGCTGCTGGATCTCTTCAGTGCACAGCAAGCTATGCAACAGAGCCGTCCACTTTCCTCTCTCTCTTTCCTTTGTCGAGAAAACGTCCGTTGTATTGCCACTTCTGAGGTGCTCCCATTCGCCTGCAGCCCACTTTGCACAGCACAAACAATTGGCCTCTGCTCCCAAACCAAAAGAGGTAGGACTGAAAGATGCTGCCGGATCTCTTCAGTGCACAGCAAGCTATGCAACAGAGCCGTCCACTTGCCTCTCTCTCTTTCCTTTGTCGAGAAAACGTCCGTTGTATTGCCACTTCTGAGGTGCTCCCATTCGCCTGCAGCCCACTTTGCACAGCACAAACAATTGGCCTCTGCTCCCAAACCAAAAGAGGTAGGACTGAAAGATGCTGCTGGATCTCTTCAGTGCACAGCAAGCTATGCAACAGAGCCGTCCACTTTCCTGTCTCTCTTTCCTTTGTCGAGAAAACGTCCGTTGTATTGCCACTTCTGAGGTGCTCCCATTCGCCTGCAGCCCACTTTGCACAGCACAAACAATTGGCCTCTGCTCCCAAACCAAAAGAGGTAGGACTGAAAGATGCTGCTGGATCTCTTCAGTGCACAGCAAGCTATGCAACAGAGCCGTCCACTTTCCTGTCTCTCTTTCCTTTGTCGAGAAAACGTCCGTTGTATTGCCACTTCTGAGGTGCTCCCATTCGCCTGCAGCCTACTTTGCACAGCACAAACAATTGGCCTCTGCTCCCAAACCAAAAGAGGTAGGACTGAAAGATGCTGCTGGATCTCTTCAGTGCACAGCAAGCTATGCAACAGAGCCGTCCACTTTCCTGTCTCTCTTTCCTTTGTCGAGAAAACGTCCGTTGTATTGCCACTTCTGAGGTGCTCCCATTCGCCTGCAGCCCACTTTGCACAGCACAAACAATTGGCCTCTGCTCCCAAACCAAAAGAGGTAGGACTGAAAGATGCTGCTGGATCTCTTCAGTGCACAGCAAGCTATGCAACAGAGCCGTCCACTTTCCTGTCTCTCTTTCCTTTGTCGAGAAAACGTCCGTTGTATTGCCACTTCTGAGGTGCTCCCATTCGCCTGCAGCCCACTTTGCACAGCACAAACAATTGGCCTCTGCTCCCAAACCAAAAGAGGTAGGACTGAAAGATGCTGCTGGATCTCTTCAGTGCACAGCAAGCTATGCAACAGAGCCGTCCACTTTCCTGTCTCTCTTTCCTTTGTCGAGAAAACGTCCGTTGTATTGCCACTTCTGAGGTGCTCCCATTCGCCTGCAGCCCACTTTGCACAGCACAAACAATTGGCCTCTGCTCCCAAACCAAAAGAGGTAGGACTGAAAGATGCTGCCGGATCTCTTCAGTGCACAGCAAGCTATGCAACAGAGCCGTCCACTTTCCTGTCTCTCTTTCCTTTGTCGAGAAAACGTCCGTTGTATTGCCACTTCTGAGGTGCTCCCATTCGCCTGCAGCCCACTTTGCACAGCACAAACAATTGGCCTCTGCTCCCAAACCAAAAGAGGTAGGACTGAAAGATGCTGCTGGATCTCTTCAGTGCACAGCAAGCTATGCAACAGAGCCGTCCACTTTCCTGTCTCTCTTTCCTTTGTCGAGAAAACGTCCGTTGTATTGCCACTTCTGAGGTGCTCCCATTCGCCTGCAGCCCACTTTGCACAGCACAAACAATTGGCCTCTGCTCCCAAACCAAAAGAGGTAGGACTGAAAGATGCTGCTGGATCTCTTCAGTGCACAGCAAGCTATGCAACAGAGCCGTCCACTTTCCTGTCTCTCTTTCCTTTGTCGAGAAAACGTCCGTTGTATTGCCACTTCTGAGGTGCTCCCATTCGCCTGCAGCCCACTTTGCACAGCACAAACAATTGGCCTCTGCTCCCAAACCAAAAGAGGTAGGACTGAAAGATGCTGCTGGATCTCTTCAGTGCACAGCAAGCTATGCAACAGAGCCGTCCACTTTCCTCTCTCTCTTTCCTTTGTCGAGAAAACGTCCGTTGTATTGCCACTTCTGAGGTGCTCCCATTCGCCTGCAGCCCACTTTGCACAGCACAAACAATTGGCCTCTGCTCCCAAACCAAAAGAGGTAGGACTGAAAGATGCTGCTGGATCTCTTCAGTGCACAGCAAGCTATGCAACAGAGCCGTCCACTTTCCTGTCTCTCTTTCCTTTGTCGAGAAAACGTCCGTTGTATTGCCACTTCTGAGGTGCTCCCATTCGCCTGCAGCCCACTTTGCACAGCACAAACAATTGGCCTCTGCTCCCAAACCAAAAGAGGTAGGACTGAAAGATGCTGCCGGATCTCTTCAGTGCACAGCAAGCTATGCAACAGAGCCGTCCACTTTCCTGTCTCTCTTTCCTTTGTCGAGAAAACGTCCGTTGTATTGCCACTTCTGAGGTGCTCCCATTCGCCTGCAGCCCACTTTGCACAGCACAAACAATTGGCCTCTGCTCCCAAACCAAAAGAGGTAGGACTGAAAGGTGCTGCTGGATCTCTTCAGTGCACAGCAAGCTATGCAACAGAGCCGTCCACTTTCCTGTCTCTCTTTCCTTTGTCGAGAAAACGTCCGTTGTATTGCCACTTCTGAGGTGCTCCCATTCGCCTGCAGCCCACTTTGCACAGCACAAACAATTGGCCTCTGCTCCCAAACCAAAAGAGGTAGGACTGAAAGATGCTGCTGGATCTCTTCAGTGCACAGCAAGCTATGCAACAGAGCCGTCCACTTTCCTGCCTCTCTTTCCTTTGTCGAGAAAACGTCCGTTGTATTGCCACTTCTGAGGTGCTCCCATTCGCCTGCAGCCCACTTTGCACAGCACAAACAATTGGCCTCTGCTCCCAAACCAAAAGAGGTAGGACTGAAAGATGCTGCTGGATCTCTTCAGTGCACAGCAAGCTATGCAACAGAGCCGTCCACTTTCCTGTCTCTCTTTCCTTTGTCGAGAAAACGTCCGTTGTGTTGCCACTTCTGAGGTGCTCCCATTCGCCTGCAGCCCACTTTGCACAGCACAAACAATTGGCCTCTGCTCCCAAACCAAAAGAGGTAGGACTGAAAGGTGCTGCTGGATCTCTTCAGTGCACAGCAAGCTATGCAACAGAGCCGTCCACTTTCCTGTCTCTCTTTCCTTTGTCGAGAAAACGTCCGTTGTATTGCCACTTCTGAGGTGCTCCCATTCGCCTGCAGCCCACTTTGCACAGCACAAACAATTGGCCTCTGCTCCCAAACCAAAAGAGGTAGGACTGAAAGATGCTGCTGGATCTCTTCAGTGCACAGCAAGCTATGCAACAGAGCCGTCCACTTTCCTGTCTCTCTTTCCTTTGTCGAGAAAACGTCCGTTGTATTGCCACTTCTGAGGTGCTCCCATTCGCCTGCAGCCCACTTTGCACAGCACAAACAATTGGCCTCTGCTCCCAAACCAAAAGAGGTAGGACTGAAAGATGCTGCCGGATCTCTTCAGTGCGCAGCAAGCTATGCAACAGAGCCGTCCACTTTCCTGTCTCTCTTTCCTTTGTCGAGAAAACGTCCGTTGTATTGCCACTTCTGAGGTGCTCCCATTCGCCTGCAGCCCACTTTGCACAGCACAAACAATTGGCCTCTGCTCCCAAACCAAAAGAGGTAGGACTGAAAGATGCTGCTGGATCTCTTCAGTGCACAGCAAGCTATGCAACAGAGCCGTCCACTTTCCTCTCTCTCTTTCCTTTGTCGAGAAAACGTCCGTTGTATTGCCACTTCTGAGGTGCTCCCATTCGCCTGCAGCCCAGTTTGCACAGCACAAACAATTGGCCTCTGCTCCCAAACCAAAAGAGGTAGGACTGAAAGATGCTGCTGGATCTCTTCAGTGCACAGCAAGCTATGCAACAGAGCCGTCCACTTTCCTCTCTCTCTTTCCTTTGTCGAGAAAACGTCCGTTGTATTGCCACTTCTGAGGTGCTCCCATTCGCCTGCAGCCCACTTTGCACAGCACAAACAATTGGCCTCTGCTCCCAAACCAAAAGAGGTAGGACTGAAAGATGCTGCTGGATCTCTTCAGTGCACAGCAAGCTATGCAACAGAGCCGTCCACTTTCCTGTCTCTCTTTCCTTTGTCGAGAAAACGTCCGTTGTATTGCCACTTCTGAGGTGCTCCCATTCGCCTGCAGCCCACTTTGCACAGCACAAACAATTGGCCTCTGCTCCCAAACCAAAAGAGGTAGGACTGAAAGATGCTGCTGGATCTCTTCAGTGCACAGCAAGCTATGCAACAGAGCCGTCCACTTTCCTCTCTCTCTTTCCTTTGTCGAGAAAACGTCCGTTGTATTGCCACTTCTGAGGTGCTCCCATTCGCCTGCAGCCCACTTTGCACAGCACAAACAATTGGCCTCTGCTCCCAAACCAAAAGAGGTAGGACTGAAAGATGCTGCTGGATCTCTTCAGTGCACAGCAAGCTATGCAACAGAGCCATCCACTTTCCTGTCTCTCTTTCCTTTGTCGAGAAAACGTCCGTTGTATTGCCACTTCTGAGGTGCTCCCATTCGCCTGCAGCCCACTTTGCACAGCACAAACAATTGGCCTCTGCTCCCAAACCAAAAGAGGTAGGACTGAAAGATGCTGCTGGATCTCTTCAGTGCACAGCAAGCTATGCAACAGAGCCGTCCACTTTCCTGTCTCTCTTTCCTTTGTCGAGAAAACGTCCGTTGTATTGCCACTTCTGAGGTGCTCCCATTCGCCTGCAGCCCACTTTGCACAGCACAAACAATTGGCCTCTGCTCCCAAACCAAAAGAGGTAGGACTGAAAGATGCTGCTGGATCTCTTCAGTGCACAGCAAGCTATGCAACAGAGCCGTCCACTTTCCTGTCTCTCTTTCCTTTGTCGAGAAAACGTCCGTTGTATTGCCACTTCTGAGGTGCTCCCATTCGCCTGCAGCCCACTTTGCACAGCACAAACAATTGGCCTCTGCTCCCAAACCAAAAGAGGTAGGACTGAAAGATGCTGCTGGATCTCTTCAGTGCACAGCAAGCTATGCAACAGAGCCGTCCACTTTCCTGCCTCTCTTTCCTTTGTCGAGAAAACGTCCGTTGTATTGCCACTTCTGAGGTGCTCCCATTCGCCTGCAGCCCACTTTGCACAGCACAAACAATTGGCCTCTGCTCCCAAACCAAAAGAGGTAGGACTGAAAGATGCTGCTGGATCTCTTCAGTGCACAGCAAGCTATGCAACAGAGCCGTCCACTTTCCTGTCTCTCTTTCCTTTGTCGAGAAAACGTCCGTTGTATTGCCACTTCTGAGGTGCTCCCATTCGCCTGCAGCCCACTTTGCACAGCACAAACAATTGGCCTCTGCTCCCAAACCAAAAGAGGTAGGACTGAAAGATGCTGCTGGATCTCTTCAGTGCACAGCAAGCTATGCAACAGAGCCGTCCACTTTCCTGTCTCTCTTTCCTTTGTCGAGAAAACGTCCGTTGTATTGCCACTTCTGAGGTGCTCCCATTCGCCTGCAGCCCAGTTTGCACAGCACAAACAATTGGCCTCTGCTCCCAAACCAAAAGAGGTAGGACTGAAAGATGCTGCTGGATCTCTTCAGTGCACAGCAAGCTATGCAACAGAGCCGTCCACTTTCCTGTCTCTCTTTCCTTTGTCGAGAAAACGTCCGTTGTATTGCCACTTCTGAGGTGCTCCCATTCGCCTGCAGCCCAGTTTGCACAGCACAAACAATTGGCCTCTGCTCCCAAACCAAAACAGGTAGGACTGAAAGATGCTGCTGGATCTCTTCAGTGCACAGCAAGCTATGCAACAGAGCCGTCCACTTTCCTGTCTCTCTTTCCTTTGTCGAGAAAACGTCCGTTGTATTGCCACTTCTGAGGTGCTCCCATTCGCCTGCAGCCCAGTTTGCACAGCACAAACAATTGGCCTCTGCTCCCAAACCAAAAGAGGTAGGACTGAAAGATGCTGCCGGATCTCTTCAGTGCACAGCAAGCTATGCAACAGAGCCGTCCACTTTCCTGTCTCTCTTTCCTTTGTCGAGAAAATGTCCGTTGTATTGCCACTTCTGAGGTGCTCCCATTCGCCTGCAGCCCACTTTGCACAGCACAAACAATTGGCCTCTGCTCCCAAACCAAAAGAGGTAGGACTGAAAGATGCTGCTGGATCTCTTCAGTGCACAGCAAGCTATGCAACAGAGCCGTCCACTTTCCTGTCTCTCTTTCCTTTGTCGAGAAAACGTCCGTTGTATTGCCACTTCTGAGGTGCTCCCATTCGCCTGCAGCCCACTTTGCACAGCACAAACAATTGGCCTCTGCTCCCAAACCAAAAGAGGTAGGACTGAAAGATGCTGCTGGATCTCTTCAGTGCACAGCAAGCTATGCAACAGAGCCGTCCACTTTCCTGTCTCTCTTTCCTTTGTCGAGAAAACGTCCGTTGTATTGCCACTTCTGAGGTGCTCCCATTCGCCTGCAGCCCAGTTTGCACAGCACGAACAATTGGCCTCTGCTCCCAAACCAAAAGAGGTAGGACTGAAAGATGCTGCTGGATCTCTTCAGTGCACAGCAAGCTATGCAACAGAGCCGTCCACTTTCCTGTCTCTCTTTCCTTTGTCGAGAAAACGTCCGTTGTATTGCCACTTCTGAGGTGCTCCCATTCGCCTGCAGCCCACTTTGCACAGCACAAACAATTGGCCTCTGCTCCCAAACCAAAAGAGGTAGGACTGAAAGATGCTGCTGGATCTCTTCAGTGCACAGCAAGCTATGCAACAGAGCCGTCCACTTTCCTGTCTCTCTTTCCTTTGTCGAGAAAACGCCCGTTGTATTGCCACTTCTGAGGTGCTCCCATTCGCCTGCAGCCCAGTTTGCACAGCACAAACAATTGGCCTCTGCTCCCAAACCAAAAGAGGTAGGACTGAAAGATGCTGCTGGATCTCTTCAGTGCACAGCAAGCTATGCAACAGAGCCGTCCACTTTCCTGTCTCTCTTTCCTTTGTCGAGAAAACGTCCGTTGTATTGCCACTTCTGAGGTGCTCCCATTCGCCTGCAGCCCACTTTGCACAGCACAAACAATTGGCCTCTGCTCCCAAACCAAAAGAGGTAGGACTGAAAGATGCTGCTGGATCTCTTCAGTGCACAGCAAGCTATGCAACAGAGCCGTCCACTTTCCTGTCTCTCTTTCCTTTGTCGAGAAAACGTCCGTTGTATTGCCACTTCTGAGGTGCTCCCATTCGCCTGCAGCCCACTTTGCACAGCACAAACAATTGGCCTCTGCTCCCAAACCAAAAGAGGTAGGACTGAAAGATGCTGCTGGATCTCTTCAGTGCACAGCAAGCTATGCAACAGAGCCGTCCACTTTCCTGTCTCTCTTTCCTTTGTCGAGAAAACGTCCGTTGTATTGCCACTTCTGAGGTGCTCCCATTCGCCTGCAGCCCACTTTGCACAGCACAAACAATTGGCCTCTGCTCCCAAACCAAAAGAGGTAGGACTGAAAGATGCTGCTGGATCTCTTCAGTGCACAGCAAGCTATGCAACAGAGCCGTCCACTTTCCTGTCTCTCTTTCCTTTGTCGAGAAAACGCCCGTTGTATTGCCACTTCTGAGGTGCTCCCATTCGCCTGCAGCCCAGTTTGCACAGCACAAACAATTGGCCTCTGCTCCCAAACCAAAAGAGGTAGGACTGAAAGATGCTGCTGGATCTCTTCAGTGCACAGCAAGCTATGCAACAGAGCCGTCCACTTTCCTGTCTCTCTTTCCTTTGTCGAGAAAACGTCCGTTGTATTGCCACTTCTGAGGTGCTCCCATTCGCCTGCAGCCCACTTTGCACAGCACAAACAATTGGCCTCTGCTCCCAAACCAAAAGAGGTAGGACTGAAAGGTGCTGCTGGATCTCTTCAGTGCACAGCAAGCTATGCAACAGAGCCGTCCACTTTCCTGTCTCTCTTTCCTTTGTCGAGAAAACGTCCGTTGTATTGCCACTTCTGAGGTGCTCCCATTCGCCTGCAGCCCACTTTGCACAGCACAAACAATTGGCCTCTGCTCCCAAACCAAAAGAGGTAGGACTGAAAGATGCTGCTGGATCTCTTCAGTGCACAGCAAGCTATGCAACAGAGCCGTCCACTTTCCTGTCTCTCTTTCCTTTGTCGAGAAAACGTCCGTTGTATTGCCACTTCTGAGGTGCTCCCATTCGCCTGCAGCCCACTTTGCACAGCACAAACAATTGGCCTCTGCTCCCAAACCAAAAGAGGTAGGACTGAAAGATGCTGCTGGATCTCTTCAATGCACAGCAAGCTATGCAACAGAGCCGTCCACTTTCCTGTCTCTCTTTCCTTTGTCGAGAAAACGTCCGTTGTATTGCCACTTCTGAGGTGCTCCCATTCGCCTGCAGCCCACTTTGCACAGCACAAACAATTGGCCTCTGCTCCCAAACCAAAAGAGGTAGGACTGAAAGATGCTGCTGGATCTCTTCAGTGCACAGCAAGCTATGCAACAGAGCCGTCCACTTTCCTGTCTCTCTTTCCTTTGTCGAGAAAACGTCCGTTGTATTGCCACTTCTGAGGTGCTCCCATTCGCCTGCAGCCCACTTTGCACAGCACAAACAATTGGCCTCTGCTCCCAAACCAAAAGAGGTAGGACTGAAAGATGCTGCTGGATCTCTTCAGTGCACAGCAAGCTATGCAACAGAGCCGTCCACTTTCCTCTCTCTCTTTCCTTTGTCGAGAAAACGTCCGTTGTATTGCCACTTCTGAGGTGCTCCCATTCGCCTGCAGCCCAGTTTGCACAGCACAAACAATTGGCCTCTGCTCCCAAACCAAAAGAGGTAGGACTGAAAGATGCTGCCGGATCTCTTCAGTGCACAGCAAGCTATGCAACAGAGCCGTCCACTTTCCTGTCTCTCTTTCCTTTGTCGAGAAAACGTCCGTTGTATTGCCACTTCTGAGGTGCTCCCATTCGCCTGCAGCCCACTTTGCACAGCACAAACAATTGGCCTCTGCTCCCAAACCAAAAGAGGTAGGACTGAAAGATGCTGCTGGATCTCTTCAGTGCACAGCAAGCTATGCAACAGAGCCGTCCACTTTCCTGTCTCTCTTTCCTTTGTCGAGAAAACGTCCGTTGTATTGCCACTTCTGAGGTGCTCCCATTCGCCTGCAGCCCAGTTTGCACAGCACAAACAATTGGCCTCTGCTCCCAAACCAAAAGAGGTAGGACTGAAAGATGCTGCTGGATCTCTTCAGTGCACAGCAAGCTATGCAACAGAGCCGTCCACTTTCCTGTCTCTCTTTCCTTTGTCGAGAAAACGTCCGTTGTTTTGCCACTTCTGAGGTGCTCCCATTCGCCTGCAGGCCACTTTGCACAGCACAAACAATTGGCCTCTGCTCCCAAACCAAAAGAGGTAGGACTGAAAGATGCTGCTGGATCTCTTCAGTGCACAGCAAGCTATGCAACAGAGCCGTCCACTTTCCTCTCTCTCTTTCCTTTGTCGAGAAAACGTCCGTTGTATTACCACTTCTGAGGTGCTCCCATTCGCCTGCAGCCCACTTTGCACAGCACAAACAATTGGCCTCTGCTCCCAAACCAAAAGAGGTAGGACTGAAAGATGCTGCTGGATCTCTTCAGTGCACAGCAAGCTATGCAACAGAGCCGTCCACTTTCCTGTCTCTCTTTCCTTTGTCGAGAAAACGTCCGTTGTATTGCCACTTCTGAGGTGCTCCCATTCGCCTGCAGCCTACTTTGCACAGCACAAACAATTGGCCTCTGCTCCCAAACCAAAAGAGGTAGGACTGAAAGATGCTGCTGGATCTCTTCAGTGCACAGCAAGCTATGCAACAGAGCCGTCCACTTTCCTGTCTCTCTTTCCTTTGTCGAGAAAACGTCCGTTGTATTGCCACTTCTGAGGTGCTCCCATTCGCCTGCAGCCCACTTTGCACAGCACAAACAATTGGCCTCTGCTCCCAAACCAAAAGAGGTAGGACTGAAAGATGCTGCTGGATCTCTTCAGTGCACAGCAAGCTATGCAACAGAGCCGTCCACTTTCCTCTCTCTCTTTCCTTTGTCGAGAAAACGTCCGTTGTATTACCACTTCTGAGGTGCTCCCATTCGCCTGCAGCCCACTTTGCACAGCACAAACAATTGGCCTCTGCTCCCAAACCAAAAGAGGTAGGACTGAAAGATGCTGCTGGATCTCTTCAGTGCACAGCAAGCTATGCAACAGAGCCGTCCACTTTCCTCTCTCTCTTTCCTTTGTCGAGAAAACGTCCGTTGTATTACCACTTCTGAGGTGCTCCCATTCGCCTGCAGCCCACTTTGCACAGCACAAACAATTGGCCTCTGCTCCCAAACCAAAAGAGGTAGGACTGAAAGATGCTGCTGGATCTCTTCAGTGCACAGCAAGCTATGCAACAGAGCCGTCCACTTTCCTGTCTCTCTTTCCTTTGTCGAGAAAACGTCCGTTGTATTGCCACTTCTGAGGTGCTCCCATTCGCCTGCAGCCTACTTTGCACAGCACAAACAATTGGCCTCTGCTCCCAAACCAAAAGAGGTAGGACTGAAAGATGCTGCTGGATCTCTTCAGTGCACAGCAAGCTATGCAACAGAGCCGTCCACTTTCCTGTCTCTCTTTCCTTTGTCGAGAAAACGTCCGTTGTATTGCCACTTCTGAGGTGCTCCCATTCGCCTGCAGCCCACTTTGCACAGCGCAAACAATTGGCCTCTGCTCCCAAACCAAAAGAGGTAGGACTGAAAGATGCTGCTGGATCTCTTCAGTGCACAGCAAGCTATGCAACAGAGCCGTCCACTTTCCTGTCTCTCTTTCCTTTGTCGAGAAAACGTCCGTTGTATTGCCACTTCTGAGGTGCTCCCATTCGCCTGCAGCCCACTTTGCACAGCACAAACAATTGGCCTCTGCTCCCAAACCAAAAGAGGTAGGACTGAAAGATGCTGCTGGATCTCTTCAGTGCACAGCAAGCTATGCAACAGAGCCGTCCACTTTCCTGTCTCTCTTTCCTTTGTCGAGAAAACGTCCGTTGTATTGCCACTTCTGAGGTGCTCCCATTCGCCTGCAGCCCACTTTGCACAGCACAAACAATTGGCCTCTGCTCCCAAACCAAAAGAGGTAGGACTGAAAGATGCTGCTGGATCTCTTCAGTGCACAGCAAGCTATGCAACAGAGCCGTCCACTTTCCTCTCTCTCTTTCCTTTGTCGAGAAAACGTCCGTTGTATTGCCACTTCTGAGGTGCTCCCATTCGCCTGCAGCCCAGTTTGCACAGCACAAACAATTGGCCTCTGCTCCCAAACCAAAAGAGGTAGGACTGAAAGATGCTGCTGGATCTCTTCAGTGCACAGCAAGCTATGCAACAGAGCCGTCCACTTTCCTGTCTCTCTTTCCTTTGTCGAGAAAACGTCCGTTGTATTGCCACTTCTGAGGTGCTCCCATTCGCCTGCAGCCCACTTTGCACAGCACAAACAATTGGCCTCTGCTCCCAAACCAAAAGAGGTAGGACTGAAAGATGCTGCCGGATCTCTTCAGTGCACAGCAAGCTATGCAACAGAGCCGTCCACTTTCCTGTCTCTCTTTCCTTTGTCGAGAAAATGTCCGTTGTATTGCCACTTCTGAGGTGCTCCCATTCGCCTGCAGCCCACTTTGCACAGCACAAACAATTGGCCTCTGCTCCCAAACCAAAAGAGGTAGGACTGAAAGATGCTGCTGGATCTCTTCAGTGCACAGCAAGCTATGCAACAGAGCCGTCCACTTTCCTGTCTCTCTTTCCTTTGTCGAGAAAACGTCCGTTGTATTGCCACTTCTGAGGTGCTCCCATTCGCCTGCAGCCCACTTTGCACAGCACAAACAATTGGCCTCTGCTCCCAAACCAAAAGAGGTAGGACTGAAAGATGCTGCTGGATCTCTTCAGTGCACAGCAAGCTATGCAACAGAGCCGTCCACTTTCCTGTCTCTCTTTCCTTTGTCGAGAAAACGTCCGTTGTATTGCCACTTCTGAGGTGCTCCCATTCGCCTGCAGCCCAGTTTGCACAGCACGAACAATTGGCCTCTGCTCCCAAACCAAAAGAGGTAGGACTGAAAGATGCTGCTGGATCTCTTCAGTGCACAGCAAGCTATGCAACAGAGCCGTCCACTTTCCTGTCTCTCTTTCCTTTGTCGAGAAAACGTCCGTTGTATTGCCACTTCTGAGGTGCTCCCATTCGCCTGCAGCCCACTTTGCACAGCACAAACAATTGGCCTCTGCTCCCAAACCAAAAGAGGTAGGACTGAAAGATGCTGCTGGATCTCTTCAGTGCACAGCAAGCTATGCAACAGAGCCGTCCACTTTCCTGTCTCTCTTTCCTTTGTCGAGAAAACGCCCGTTGTATTGCCACTTCTGAGGTGCTCCCATTCGCCTGCAGCCCAGTTTGCACAGCACAAACAATTGGCCTCTGCTCCCAAACCAAAAGAGGTAGGACTGAAAGATGCTGCTGGATCTCTTCAGTGCACAGCAAGCTATGCAACAGAGCCGTCCACTTTCCTGTCTCTCTTTCCTTTGTCGAGAAAACGTCCGTTGTATTGCCACTTCTGAGGTGCTCCCATTCGCCTGCAGCCCACTTTGCACAGCACAAACAATTGGCCTCTGCTCCCAAACCAAAAGAGGTAGGACTGAAAGATGCTGCTGGATCTCTTCAGTGCACAGCAAGCTATGCAACAGAGCCGTCCACTTTCCTGTCTCTCTTTCCTTTGTCGAGAAAACGTCCGTTGTATTGCCACTTCTGAGGTGCTCCCATTCGCCTGCAGCCCACTTTGCACAGCACAAACAATTGGCCTCTGCTCCCAAACCAAAAGAGGTAGGACTGAAAGATGCTGCTGGATCTCTTCAGTGCACAGCAAGCTATGCAACAGAGCCGTCCACTTTCCTGTCTCTCTTTCCTTTGTCGAGAAAACGTCCGTTGTATTGCCACTTCTGAGGTGCTCCCATTCGCCTGCAGCCCACTTTGCACAGCACAAACAATTGGCCTCTGCTCCCAAACCAAAAGAGGTAGGACTGAAAGATGCTGCTGGATCTCTTCAGTGCACAGCAAGCTATGCAACAGAGCCGTCCACTTTCCTGTCTCTCTTTCCTTTGTCGAGAAAACGCCCGTTGTATTGCCACTTCTGAGGTGCTCCCATTCGCCTGCAGCCCAGTTTGCACAGCACAAACAATTGGCCTCTGCTCCCAAGCCAAAAGAGGTAGGACTGAAAGATGCTGCTGGATCTCTTCAGTGCACAGCAAGCTATGCAACAGAGCCGTCCACTTTCCTGTCTCTCTTTCCTTTGTCGAGAAAACGTCCGTTGTATTGCCACTTCTGAGGTGCTCCCATTCGCCTGCAGCCCACTTTGCACAGCACAAACAATTGGCCTCTGCTCCCAAACCAAAAGAGGTAGGACTGAAAGGTGCTGCTGGATCTCTTCAGTGCACAGCAAGCTATGCAACAGAGCCGTCCACTTTCCTGTCTCTCTTTCCTTTGTCGAGAAAACGTCCGTTGTATTGCCACTTCTGAGGTGCTCCCATTCGCCTGCAGCCCACTTTGCACAGCACAATTGGCCTCTGCTCCCAAACCAAAAGAGGTAGGACTGAAAGATGCTGCTGGATCTCTTCAGTGCACAGCAAGCTATGCAACAGAGCCGTCCACTTTCCTGTCTCTCTTTCCTTTGTCGAGAAAACGTCCGTTGTATTGCCACTTCTGAGGTGCTCCCATTCACCTGCAGCCCACTTTGCACAGCACAAACAATTGGCCTCTGCTCCCAAACCAAAAGAGGTAGGACTGAAAGATGCTGCTGGATCTCTTCAATGCACAGCAAGCTATGCAACAGAGCCGTCCACTTTCCTGTCTCTCTTTCCTTTGTCGAGAAAACGTCCGTTGTATTGCCACTTCTGAGGTGCTCCCATTCGCCTGCAGCCCACTTTGCACAGCACAAACAATTGGCCTCTGCTCCCAAACCAAAAGAGGTAGGACTGAAAGATGCTGCTGGATCTCTTCAGTGCACAGCAAGCTATGCAACAGAGCCGTCCACTTTCCTGTCTCTCTTTCCTTTGTCGAGAAAACGTCCGTTGTATTGCCACTTCTGAGGTGCTCCCATTCGCCTGCAGCCCACTTTGCACAGCACAAACAATTGGCCTCTGCTCCCAAACCAAAAGAGGTAGGACTGAAAGATGCTGCTGGATCTCTTCAGTGCACAGCAAGCTATGCAACAGAGCCGTCCACTTTCCTGTCTCTCTTTCCTTTGTCGAGAAAACGTCCGTTGTATTGCCACTTCTGAGGTGCTCCCATTCGCCTGCAGCCCACTTTGCACAGCACAAACAATTGGCCTCTGCTCCCAAACCAAAAGAGGTAGGACTGAAAGATGCTGCCGGATCTCTTCAGTGCACAGCAAGCTATGCAACAGAGCCGTCCACTTTCCTGTCTCTCTTTCCTTTGTCGAGAAAACGTCCGTTGTATTGCCACTTCTGAGGTGCTCCCATTCGCCTGCAGCCCACTTTGCACAGCACAAACAATTGGCCTCTGCTCCCAAACCAAAAGAGGTAGGACTGAAAGATGCTGCTGGATCTCTTCAGTGCACAGCAAGCTATGCAACAGAGCCGTCCACTTTCCTGTCTCTCTTTCCTTTGTCGAGAAAACGTCCGTTGTATTGCCACTTCTGAGGTGCTCCCATTCGCCTGCAGCCCAGTTTGCACAGCACAAACAATTGGCCTCTGCTCCCAAACCAAAAGAGGTAGGACTGAAAGATGCTGCTGGATCTCTTCAGTGCACAGCAAGCTATGCAACAGAGCCGTCCACTTTCCTGTCTCTCTTTCCTTTGTCGAGAAAACGTCCGTTGTTTTGCCACTTCTGAGGTGCTCCCATTCGCCTGCAGGCCACTTTGCACAGCACAAACAATTGGCCTCTGCTCCCAAACCAAAAGAGGTAGGACTGAAAGATGCTGCTGGATCTCTTCAGTGCACAGCAAGCTATGCAACAGAGCCGTCCACTTTCCTCTCTCTCTTTCCTTTGTCGAGAAAACGTCCGTTGTATTACCACTTCTGAGGTGCTCCCATTCGCCTGCAGCCCACTTTGCACAGCACAAACAATTGGCCTCTGCTCCCAAACCAAAAGAGGTAGGACTGAAAGATGCTGCTGGATCTCTTCAGTGCACAGCAAGCTATGCAACAGAGCCGTCCACTTTCCTGTCTCTCTTTCCTTTGTCGAGAAAACGTCCGTTGTATTGCCACTTCTGAGGTGCTCCCATTCGCCTGCAGCCTACTTTGCACAGCACAAACAATTGGCCTCTGCTCCCAAACCAAAAGAGGTAGGACTGAAAGATGCTGCTGGATCTCTTCAGTGCACAGCAAGCTATGCAACAGAGCCGTCCACTTTCCTGTCTCTCTTTCCTTTGTCGAGAAAACGTCCGTTGTATTGCCACTTCTGAGGTGCTCCCATTCGCCTGCAGCCCACTTTGCACAGCACAAACAATTGGCCTCTGCTCCCAAACCAAAAGAGGTAGGACTGAAAGATGCTGCTGGATCTCTTCAGTGCACAGCAAGCTATGCAACAGAGCCGTCCACTTTCCTCTCTCTCTTTCCTTTGTCGAGAAAACGTCCGTTGTATTACCACTTCTGAGGTGCTCCCATTCGCCTGCAGCCCACTTTGCACAGCACAAACAATTGGCCTCTGCTCCCAAACCAAAAGAGGTAGGACTGAAAGATGCTGCTGGATCTCTTCAGTGCACAGCAAGCTATGCAACAGAGCCGTCCACTTTCCTCTCTCTCTTTCCTTTGTCGAGAAAACGTCCGTTGTATTACCACTTCTGAGGTGCTCCCATTCGCCTGCAGCCCACTTTGCACAGCACAAACAATTGGCCTCTGCTCCCAAACCAAAAGAGGTAGGACTGAAAGATGCTGCTGGATCTCTTCAGTGCACAGCAAGCTATGCAACAGAGCCGTCCACTTTCCTGTCTCTCTTTCCTTTGTCGAGAAAACGTCCGTTGTATTGCCACTTCTGAGGTGCTCCCATTCGCCTGCAGCCTACTTTGCACAGCACAAACAATTGGCCTCTGCTCCCAAACCAAAAGAGGTAGGACTGAAAGATGCTGCTGGATCTCTTCAGTGCACAGCAAGCTATGCAACAGAGCCGTCCACTTTCCTGTCTCTCTTTCCTTTGTCGAGAAAACGTCCGTTGTATTGCCACTTCTGAGGTGCTCCCATTCGCCTGCAGCCCACTTTGCACAGCACAAACAATTGGCCTCTGCTCCCAAACCAAAAGAGGTAGGACTGAAAGATGCTGCCGGATCTCTTCAGTGCACAGCAAGCTATGCAACAGAGCCGTCCACTTTCCTGTCTCTCTTTCCTTTGTCGAGAAAACGTCCGTTGTATTGCCACTTCTGAGGTGCTCCCATTCGCCTGCAGCCCACTTTGCACAGCGCAAACAATTGGCCTCTGCTCCCAAACCAAAAGAGGTAGGACTGAAAGATGCTGCTGGATCTCTTCAGTGCACAGCAAGCTATGCAACAGAGCCGTCCACTTTCCTGTCTCTCTTTCCTTTGTCGAGAAAACGTCCGTTGTATTGCCACTTCTGAGGTGCTCCCATTCGCCTGCAGCCCACTTTGCACAGCACAAACAATTGGCCTCTGCTCCCAAACCAAAAGAGGTAGGACTGAAAGATGCTGCTGGATCTCTTCAGTGCACAGCAAGCTATGCAACAGAGCCGTCCACTTTCCTGTCTCTCTTTCCTTTGTCGAGAAAACGTCCGTTGTATTGCCACTTCTGAGGTGCTCCCATTCGCCTGCAGCCCACTTTGCACAGCACAAACAATTGGCCTCTGCTCCCAAACCAAAAGAGGTAGGACTGAAAGATGCTGCTGGATCTCTTCAGTGCACAGCAAGCTATGCAACAGAGCCGTCCACTTTCCTCTCTCTCTTTCCTTTGTCGAGAAAACGTCCGTTGTATTGCCACTTCTGAGGTGCTCCCATTCGCCTGCAGCCCACTTTGCACAGCACAAACAATTGGCCTCTGCTCCCAAACCAAAAGAGGTAGGACTGAAAGATGCTGCTGGATCTCTTCAGTGCACAGCAAGCTATGCAACAGAGCCGTCCACTTTCCTGTCTCTCTTTCCTTTGTCGAGAAAACGTCCGTTGTATTGCCACTTCTGAGGTGCTCCCATTCGCCTGCAGCCCACTTTGCACAGCACAAACAATTGGCCTCTGCTCCCAAACCAAAAGAGGTAGGACTGAAAGATGCTGCGGATCTCTTCAGTGCACAGCAAGCTATGCAACAGAGCCGTCCACTTTCCTGTCTCTCTTTCCTTTGTCGAGAAAACGTCCGTTGTATTGCCACTTCTGAGGTGCTCCCATTCGCCTGCAGCCCAGTTTGCACAGCACAAACAATTGGCCTCTGCTCCCAAACCAAAAGAGGTAGGACTGAAAGGTGCTGCTGGATCTCTTCAGTGCACAGCAAGCTATGCAACAGAGCCGTCCACTTTCCTGTCTCTCTTTCCTTTGTCGAGAAAACGTCCGTTGTATTGCCACTTCTGAGGTGCTCCCATTCGCCTGCAGCCCACTTTGCACAGCACAAACAATTGGCCTCTGCTCCCAAACCAAAAGAGGTAGGACTGAAAGATGCTGCTGGATCTCTTCAGTGCACAGCAAGCTATGCAACAGAGCCGTCCACTTTCCTGTCTCTCTTTCCTTTGTCGAGAAAACGTCCGTTGTATTGCCACTTCTGAGGTGCTCCCATTCGCCTGCAGCCCACTTTGCACAGCACAAACAATTGGCCTCTGCTCCCAAACCAAAAGAGGTAGGACTGAAAGATGCTGCGGATCTCTTCAGTGCACAGCAAGCTATGCAACAGAGCCGTCCACTTTCCTGCCTCTCTTTCCTTTGTCGAGAAAACGTCCGTTGTATTGCCACTTCTGAGGTGCTCCCATTCGCCTGCAGCCCACTTTGCACAGCACAAACAATTGGCCTCTGCTCCCAAACCAAAAGAGGTAGGACTGAAAGATGCTGCTGGATCTCTTCAGTGCACAGCAAGCTATGCAACAGAGCCATCCACTTTCCTCTCTCTCTTTCCTTTGTCGAGAAAACGTCCGTTGTATTGCCACTTCTGAGGTGCTCCCATTCGCCTGCAGCCCACTTTGCACAGCACAAACAATTGGCCTCTGCTCCCAAACCAAAAGAGGTAGGACTGAAAGATGCTGCTGGATCTCTTCAGTGCACAGCAAGCTATGCAACAGAGCCATCCACTTTCCTGTCTCTCTTTCCTTTGTCGAGAAAACGTCCGTTGTATTGCCACTTCTGAGGTGCTCCCATTCGCCTGCAGCCCACTTTGCACAGCACAAACAATTGGCCTCTGCTCCCAAACCAAAAGAGGTAGGACTGAAAGATGCTGCTGGATCTCTTCAGTGCACAGCAAGCTATGCAACAGAGCCGTCCACTTTCCTGTCTCTCTTTCCTTTGTCGAGAAAACGTCCGTTGTATTGCCACTTCTGAGGTGCTCCCATTCGCCTGCAGCCCACTTTGCACAGCACAAACAATTGGCCTCTGCTCCCAAACCAAAAGAGGTAGGACTGAAAGGTGCTGCTGGATCTCTTCAGTGCACAGCAAGCTATGCAACAGAGCCGTCCACTTTCCTGTCTCTCTTTCCTTTGTCGAGAAAACGTCCGTTGTATTGCCACTTCTGAGGTGCTCCCATTCGCCTGCAGCCCACTTTGCACAGCACAAACAATTGGCCTCTGCTCCCAAACCAAAAGAGGTAGGACTGAAAGATGCTGCTGGATCTCTTCAGTGCACAGCAAGCTATGCAACAGAGCCGTCCACTTTCCTGTCTCTCTTTCCTTTGTCGAGAAAACGTCCGTTGTATTGCCACTTCTGAGGTGCTCCCATTCGCCTGCAGCCCACTTTGCACAGCACAAACAATTGGCCTCTGCTCCCAAACCAAAAGAGGTAGGACTGAAAGATGCTGCTGGATCTCTTCAGTGCACAGCAAGCTATGCAACAGAGCCGTCCACTTTCCTGCCTCTCTTTCCTTTGTCGAGAAAACGTCCGTTGTATTGCCACTTCTGAGGTGCTCCCATTCGCCTGCAGCCCAGTTTGCACAGCACAAACAATTGGCCTCTGCTCCCAAACCAAAAGAGGTAGGACTGAAAGATGCTGCTGGATCTCTTCAGTGCACAGCAAGCTATGCAACAGAGCCGTCCACTTTCCTGTCTCTCTTTCCTTTGTCGAGAAAACGTCCGTTGTAGTTGCCACTTCTGAGGTGCTCCCATTCGCCTGCAGCCCACTTTGCACAGCACAAACAATTGGCCTCTGCTCCCAAACCAAAAGAGGTAGGACTGAAAGATGCTGCTGGATCTCTTCAGTGCACAGCAAGCTATGCAACAGAGCCGTCCACTTTCCTGTCTCTCTTTCCTTTGTCGAGAAAACGTCCGTTGTATTGCCACTTCTGAGGTGCTCCCATTCGCCTGCAGCCCACTTTGCACAGCACAAACAATTGGCCTCTGCTCCCAAACCAAAAGAGGTAGGACTGAAAGATGCTGCTGGATCTCTTCAGTGCACAGCAAGCTATGCAACAGAGCCGTCCACTTTCCTGTCTCTCTTTCCTTTGTCGAGAAAACGTCCGTTGTATTGCCACTTCTGAGGTGCTCCCATTCGCCTGCAGCCCACTTTGCACAGCACAAACAATTGGCCTCTGCTCCCAAACCAAAAGAGGTAGGACTGAAAGATGCTGCTGGATCTCTTCAGTGCACAGCAAGCTATGCAACAGAGCCGTCCACTTTCCTGTCTCTCTTTCCTTTGTCGAGAAAACGTCCGTTGTATTGCCACTTCTGAGGTGCTCCCATTCGCCTGCAGCCCACTTTGCACAGCACAAACAATTGGCCTCTGCTCCCAAACCAAAAGAGGTAGGACTGAAAGATGCTGCTGGATCTCTTCAGTGCACAGCAAGCTATGCAACAGAGCCGTCCACTTTCCTGTCTCTCTTTCCTTTGTCGAGAAAACGTCCGTTGTATTGCCACTTCTGAGGTGCTCCCATTCGCCTGCAGCCCACTTTGCACAGCACAAACAATTGGCCTCTGCTCCCAAACCAAAAGAGGTAGGACTGAAAGATGCTGCTGGATCTCTTCAGTGCACAGCAAGCTATGCAACAGAGCCATCCACTTTCCTGTCTCTCTTTCCTTTGTCGAGAAAACGTCCGTTGTATTGCCACTTCTGAGGTGCTCCCATTCGCCTGCAGCCCACTTTGCACAGCACAAACAATTGGCCTCTGCTCCCAAACCAAAAGAGGTAGGACTGAAAGATGCTGCTGGATCTCTTCAGTGCACAGCAAGCTATGCAACAGAGCCGTCCACTTTCCTGTCTCTCTTTCCTTTGTCGAGAAAACGTCCGTTGTATTGCCACTTCTGAGGTGCTCCCATTCGCCTGCAGCCCACTTTGCACAGCACAAACAATTGGCCTCTGCTCCCAAACCAAAAGAGGTAGGACTGAAAGATGCTGCTGGATCTCTTCAGTGCACAGCAAGCTATGCAACAGAGCCGTCCACTTTCCTGTCTCTCTTTCCTTTGTCGAGAAAACGTCCGTTGTATTGCCACTTCTGAGGTGCTCCCATTCGCCTGCAGCCCACTTTGCACAGCACAAACAATTGGCCTCTGCTCCCAAACCAAAAGAGGTAGGACTGAAAGATGCTGCTGGATCTCTTCAGTGCACAGCAAGCTATGCAACAGAGCCGTCCACTTTCCTCTCTCTCTTTCCTTTGTCGAGAAAACGTCCGTTGTATTGCCACTTCTGAGGTGCTCCCATTCGCCTGCAGCCCAGCTTTGCACAGCACAAACAATTGGCCTCTGCTCCCAAACCAAAAGAGGTAGGACTGAAAGATGCTGCTGGATCTCTTCAGTGCACAGCAAGCTATGCAACAGAGCCGTCCACTTTCCTGTCTCTCTTTCCTTTGTCGAGAAAACGTCCGTTGTATTGCCACTTCTGAGGTGCTCCCATTCGCCTGCAGCCCACTTTGCACAGCACAAACAATTGGCCTCTGCTCCCAAACCAAAAGAGGTAGGACTGAAAGATGCTGCTGGATCTCTTCAGTGCACAGCAAGCTATGCAACAGAGCCGTCCACTTTCCTCTCTCTCTTTCCTTTGTCGAGAAAACGTCCGTTGTATTGCCACTTCTGAGGTGCTCCCATTCGCCTGCAGCCCACTTTGCACAGCACAAACAATTGGCCTCTGCTCCCAAACCAAAAGAGGTAGGACTGAAAGATGCTGCTGGATCTCTTCAGTGCACAGCAAGCTATGCAACAGAGCCGTCCACTTTCCTGTCTCTCTTTCCTTTGTCGAGAAAACGTCCGTTGTATTGCCACTTCTGAGGTGCTCCCATTCGCCTGCAGCCCACTTTGCACAGCACAAACAATTGGCCTCTGCTCCCAAACCAAAAGAGGTAGGACTGAAAGATGCTGCTGGATCTCTTCAGTGCACAGCAAGCTATGCAACAGAGCCGTCCACTTTCCTGTCTCTCTTTCCTTTGTCGAGAAAACGTCCGTTGTATTGCCACTTCTGAGGTGCTCCCATTCGCCTGCAGCCCAGTTTGCACAGCACAAACAATTGGCCTCTGCTCCCAAACCAAAAGAGGTAGGACTGAAAGATGCTGCTGGATCTCTTCAGTGCACAGCAAGCTATGCAACAGAGCCGTCCACTTTCCTGTCCTCTCTTTCCTTTGTCGAGAAAACGTCCGTTGTATTGCCACTTCTGAGGTGCTCCCATTCGCCTGCAGCCCAGTTTGCACAGCACAAACAATTGGCCTCTGCTCCCAAACCAAAAGAGGTAGGACTGAAAGATGCTGCTGGATCTCTTCAGTGCACAGCAAGCTATGCAACAGAGCCGTCCACTTTCCTGTCTCTCTTTCCTTTGTCGAGAAAACGTCCGTTGTATTGCCACTTCTGAGGTGCTCCCATTCGCCTGCAGCCCACTTTGCACAGCACAAACAATTGGCCTCTGCTCCCAAACCAAAAGAGGTAGGACTGAAAGATGCTGCTGGATCTCTTCAGTGCACAGCAAGCTATGCAACAGAGCCGTCCACTTTCCTGTCTCTCTTCCTTTGTCGAGAAAACGTCCGTTGTATTGCCACTTCTGAGGTGCTCCCATTCGCCTGCAGCCCAGTTTGCACAGCACAAACAATTGGCCTCTGCTCCCAAACCAAAAGAGGTAGGACTGAAAGATGCTGCTGGATCTCTTCAGTGCACAGCAAGCTATGCAACAGAGCCGTCCACTTTCCTGTCTCTCTTTCCTTTGTCGAGAAAACGTCCGTTGTATTGCCACTTCTGAGGTGCTCCCATTCGCCTGCAGCCCACTTTGCACAGCACAAACAATTGGCCTCTGCTCCCAAACCAAAAGAGGTAGGACTGAAAGATGCTGCTGGATCTCTTCAGTGCACAGCAAGCTATGCAACAGAGCCGTCCACTTTCCTGTCTCTCTTTCCTTTGTCGAGAAAACGTCCGTTGTATTGCCACTTCTGAGGTGCTCCCATTCGCCTGCAGCCCACTTTGCACAGCACAAACAATTGGCCTCTGCTCCCAAACCAAAAGAGGTAGGACTGAAAGATGCTGCTGGATCTCTTCAGTGCACAGCAAGCTATGCAACAGAGCCGTCCACTTTCCTGTCTCTCTTTCCTTTGTCGAGAAAACGTCCGTTGTATTGCCACTTCTGAGGTGCTCCCATTCGCCTGCAGCCCACTTTGCACAGCACAAACAATTGGCCTCTGCTCCCAAACCAAAAGAGGTAGGACTGAAAGATGCTGCTGGATCTCTTCAGTGCACAGCAAGCTATGCAACAGAGCCGTCCACTTTCCTGTCTCTCTTTCCTTTGTCGAGAAAACGTCCGTTGTATTGCCACTTCTGAGGTGCTCCCATTCGCCTGCAGCCCACTTTGCACAGCACAAACAATTGGCCTCTGCTCCCAAACCAAAAGAGGTAGGACTGAAAGATGCTGCTGGATCTCTTCAGTGCACAGCAAGCTATGCAACAGAGCCGTCCACTTTCCTGTCTCTCTTTCCTTTGTCGAGAAAACGTCCGTTGTATTGCCACTTCTGAGGTGCTCCCATTCGCCTGCAGCCCACTTTGCACAGCACAAACAATTGGCCTCTGCTCCCAAACCAAAAGAGGTAGGACTGAAAGATGCTGCTGGATCTCTTCAGTGCACAGCAAGCTATGCAACAGAGCCGTCCACTTTCCTGTCTCTCTTTCCTTTGTCGAGAAAACGTCCGTTGTATTGCCACTTCTGAGGTGCTCCCATTCGCCTGCAGCCCACTTTGCACAGCACAAACAATTGGCCTCTGCTCCCAAACCAAAAGAGGTAGGACTGAAAGATGCTGCTGGATCTCTTCAGTGCACAGCAAGCTATGCAACAGAGCCGTCCACTTTCCTGTCTCTCTTTCCTTTGTCGAGAAAACGTCCGTTGTATTGCCACTTCTGAGGTGCTCCCATTCGCCTGCAGCCCACTTTGCACAGCACAAACAATTGGCCTCTGCTCCCAAACCAAAAGAGGTAGGACTGAAAGATGCTGCTGGATCTCTTCAGTGCACAGCAAGCTATGCAACAGAGCCGTCCACTTTCCTGTCTCTCTTTCCTTTGTCGAGAAAACGTCCGTTGTATTGCCACTTCTGAGGTGCTCCCATTCGCCTGCAGCCCACTTTGCACAGCACAAACAATTGGCCTCTGCTCCCAAACCAAAAGAGGTAGGACTGAAAGATGCTGCTGGATCTCTTCAGTGCACAGCAAGCTATGCAACAGAGCCGTCCACTTTCCTGTCTCTCTTTCCTTTGTCGAGAAAACGTCCGTTGTATTGCCACTTCTGAGGTGCTCCCATTCGCCTGCAGCCCACTTTGCACAGCACAAACAATTGGCCTCTGCTCCCAAACCAAAAGAGGTAGGACTGAAAGATGCTGCTGGATCTCTTCAGTGCACAGCAAGCTATGCAACAGAGCCGTCCACTTTCCTGTCTCTCTTTCCTTTGTCGAGAAAACGTCCGTTGTATTGCCACTTCTGAGGTGCTCCCATTCGCCTGCAGCCCACTTTGCACAGCACAAACAATTGGCCTCTGCTCCCAAACCAAAAGAGGTAGGACTGAAAGATGCTGCTGGATCTCTTCAGTGCACAGCAAGCTATGCAACAGAGCCGTCCACTTTCCTGTCTCTCTTTCCTTTGTCGAGAAAACGTCCGTTGTATTGCCACTTCTGAGGTGCTCCCATTCGCCTGCAGCCCACTTTGCACAGCACAAACAATTGGCCTCTGCTCCCAAACCAAAAGAGGTAGGACTGAAAGATGCTGCTGGATCTCTTCAGTGCACAGCAAGCTATGCAACAGAGCCGTCCACTTTCCTGTCTCTCTTTCCTTTGTCGAGAAAACGTCCGTTGTATTGCCACTTCTGAGGTGCTCCCATTCGCCTGCAGCCAACTTTGCACAGCACAAACAATTGGCCTCTGCTCCCAAACCAAAAGAGGTAGGACTGAAAGATGCTGCTGGATCTCTTCAGTGCACAGCAAGCTATGCAACAGAGCCGTCCACTTTCCTGTCTCTCTTTCCTTTGTCGAGAAAACGTCCGTTGTATTGCCACTTCTGAGGTGCTCCCATTCGCCTGCAGCCCACTTTGCACAGCACAAACAATTGGCCTCTGCTCCCAAACCAAAAGAGGTAGGACTGAAAGATGCTGCTGGATCTCTTCAGTGCACAGCAAGCTATGCAACAGAGCCGTCCACTTTCCTGTCTCTCTTTCCTTTGTCGAGAAAACGTCCGTTGTATTGCCACTTCTGAGGTGCTCCCATTCGCCTGCAGCCCACTTTGCACAGCACAAACAATTGGCCTCTGCTCCCAAACCAAAAGAGGTAGGACTGAAAGATGCTGCTGGATCTCTTCAGTGCACAGCAAGCTATGCAACAGAGCCGTCCACTTTCCTGTCTCTCTTTCCTTTGTCGAGAAAACGTCCGTTGTATTGCCACTTCTGAGGTGCTCCCATTCGCCTGCAGCCCACTTTGCACAGCACAAACAATTGGCCTCTGCTCCCAAACCAAAAGAGGTAGGACTGAAAGATGCTGCTGGATCTCTTCAGTGCACAGCAAGCTATGCAACAGAGCCGTCCACTTTCCTGTCTCTCTTTCCTTTGTCGAGAAAACGTCCGTTGTATTGCCACTTCTGAGGTGCTCCCATTCGCCTGCAGCCCACTTTGCACAGCACAAACAATTGGCCTCTGCTCCCAAACCAAAAGAGGTAGGACTGAAAGATGCTGCTGGATCTCTTCAGTGCACAGCAAGCTATGCAACAGAGCCGTCCACTTTCCTGTCTCTCTTTCCTTTGTCGAGAAAACGTCCGTTGTATTGCCACTTCTGAGGTGCTCCCATTCGCCTGCAGCCCACTTTGCACAGCACAAACAATTGGCCTCTGCTCCCAAACCAAAAGAGGTAGGACTGAAAGATGCTGCTGGATCTCTTCAGTGCACAGCAAGCTATGCAACAGAGCCGTCCACTTTCCTGTCTCTCTTTCCTTTGTCGAGAAAACGTCCGTTGTATTGCCACTTCTGAGGTGCTCCCATTCGCCTGCAGCCCACTTTGCACAGCACAAACAATTGGCCTCTGCTCCCAAACCAAAAGAGGTAGGACTGAAAGATGCTGCTGGATCTCTTCAGTGCACAGCAAGCTATGCAACAGAGCCGTCCACTTTCCTGTCTCTCTTTCCTTTGTCGAGAAAACGTCCGTTGTATTGCCACTTCTGAGGTGCTCCCATTCGCCTGCAGCCCACTTTGCACAGCACAAACAATTGGCCTCTGCTCCCAAACCAAAAGAGGTAGGACTGAAAGATGCTGCCTGGATCTCTTCAGTGCACAGCAAGCTATGCAACAGAGCCGTCCACTTTCCTGTCTCTCTTTCCTTTGTCGAGAAAACGTCCGTTGTATTGCCACTTCTGAGGTGCTCCCATTCGCCTGCAGCCCACTTTGCACAGCACAAACAATTGGCCTCTGCTCCCAAACCAAAAGAGGTAGGACTGAAAGATGCTGCTGGATCTCTTCAGTGCACAGCAAGCTATGCAACAGAGCCGTCCACTTGCCTCTCTCTCTTTCCTTTGTCGAGAAAACGTCCGTTGTATTGCCACTTCTGAGGTGCTCCCATTCGCCTGCAGCCCACTTTGCACAGCACAATTGGCCTCTGCTCCCAAACCAAAAGAGGTAGGACTGAAAGATGCTGCTGGATCTCTTCAGTGCACAGCAAGCTATGCAACAGAGCCGTCCACTTTCCTGTCTCTCTTTCCTTTGTCGAGAAAACGTCCGTTGTATTGCCACTTCTGAGGTGCTCCCATTCGCCTGCAAGCCACAGTCTTGTGTCACAGCACAAACAATTGGCCTCTGCTCCCAAACCAAAAGAGGTAGGACTGAAAGATGCTGCCGGATCTCTTCAGTGCACAGCAAGCTATGCAACAGAGCCGTCCACTTTCCTGTCTCTCTTTCCTTTGTCGAGAAAACGTCCGTTGTATTGCCACTTCTGAGGTGCTCCCATTCGCCTGCCAGCCCACTTTGCACAGCACAAACAATTGGCCTCTGCTCCCAACCAAAGAGGTAGGACTGAAAGATGCTGCTGGATCTCTTCAGTGCACAGCAAGCTATGCAACAGAGCCGTCCACTTGCCTCTCTCTCTTTCCTTTGTCGAGAAAACGTCCGTTGTATTGCCACTTCTGAGGTGCTCCATTCGCCTGCAGCCCACTTTGCCACAGCACAATTGGCCTCTGCTCCCAAACCAAAAGAGGTAGGGACTGAAAGATGCTGCTGGATTCTTCAGTGCACAGCAAGCTTGCAACAGAGCCGTCCACTTTCCTGTCTCTCTTTCCTTTGTCGAGAAAACGTCCGTTGTATTGCCACTTCTGAGGTGCTCCCATTCGCCTGCAA